>CAJNDT010002668.1:1311159-1403659 GCA_905221615.1 Symbiodinium sp. CCMP2592 | reverse complement strand
TACCACCTTGGCTACTCTGGCTAGACCTTCTACTTATGATAAGCTTCCCCGCAAAAAAAAGGAGCATAGGTAACTATGAAGGCCCCTGTATTGGACCTTCTTCAGCTCATTAGGGCCCCTATAGTAAATCCTTTTGACAGCCCGTATAGTAGCCCTTATAGACTCCTTTAAAGGAACCCTATATCTAGGAGACCTTAAGCGTCTGTGTCCGAGCAGCTGAGGCAACCGCCAGATCGAGGACCGGAGCCGCGGGGATGAATAGCCCAGAACTTGATTGGCGAAAGGTTTATGGGCTTTTGGGGTTTTCGGGCTTAGAGTATAGGGTTTAGAGGGCTTATAGAGTTTAGAGGGTTTTGCGGGGTCTATATAGGGTTTATAGGGCTTAGAGGGCTATTACAGGGTCAAGAAGGTTTGTAGGGTTTAGGGTTTAGTGGGCTTCTAGGGCTAATAAGGTTTATAGGGTTGCGGGTTTGGGGGGGCTTATGCGGCTAATACGGTTTATATGGTTCAGGGTTTAGGGTTTATAGGGTTTGTGTCTACGAGTTAGCCGACGAATGGCTTGGGATGTCGCTTATCTAATTTTTCATTCGGAACCAAGCAAATACTCGGCGGAGACATCGTAGCAATGGCCAATACAGTGTTGGCAATGTTTGTAAGATTCGTACTTCTTGCCAATTTGCTGTACCGACCCTATTGTGCCACACAGGGATCATGGGACTTGGTAAGTATGTTTCGATATACCGTGACATGAGCTATGCGTAAGTACAACTATACAAGTCTTGTTTAGAACCCTAGTTACTAGTCCCATGATCCTTGAAGTGGTGCTGGAGTTTTGGTAAGATGATAAGGTGAAGTTAAAGACTAAGCACGAGTCTTGCAGGACGCTTTTGTCTTTCTGCTGACCGTTGGGCTGCGCCATGAAAAGCGCCGCGACAATGCCGCTCGGCTGACGGCGTAACCTAGAAGCCTCAACAACCGATAAAGCATTTCCTCTGTAATGCTATGCAACTTTGTTGTTTGCGGACACACCAGATCTATATCAATCATGACATGTTTGCTAAAACAGCAAGTCGTGCCCAGCCTTTTAAATTTTCTGAGTGTTGGGCCATTATTTTACGTACTTTGATGGGTTTAGGTAACCCTCAAGCCTTAGAGCCTAACCTTTCCTTAAACCTCAAGCCCTGAAGCCATAAATCTAAAACACTATTACAAACCCTCAATTCCTAAAGCCGAAAAGCTTTGCACCCTTTAAGCCCTGCCAGGTCCTGACATGCTCCGCCCTTGTGCATCCCTTTAAAGGAACCCCCTAAACCCCTAAACCCTAAACCCTGCAACCCAACTCCCATTATGGATCCTTTTAAAGGAACCGCCCTACCCGACTAAGTCCTGACATGCTTCCCAACCCTCTACGGAGCCCTTGTGGATTTGTGGATCCCTTTAAAGGAAACCTACCTCCCGTTCTGGACCTTTCAAGGAACCGCCCTAGCCTCCCAGGTCCTGACATGCTTCAAGTGCCTGCGCACCTCTGAGAGCTGGTCCATGGCGCTGCGGGGCTCCCTGCGCCCTGGCGCTCTTATTAGGGGTTTATGGGTCTTACAGGGTTTATGGGGTTTTGCAGGGGTTTATGGGGTTTGTAGGGTTTCCTAGGCCGCTATTTAAAGTTTAGGGTGGAGAGTTAGAGATTTAGGTATGCTTTATAAGGTCTCAAGTTGTTTTTGATGGGTGAACGGTTTATGGATTTGTGCTTGTAGGATTGGCGATTTAATATGATTCGGATTTAGGGTTTAGGATTCAAGGTTCCGAATTTTAGGGCGAAGGGTCAAACGGGTTAACGATTTAGAATTTAGGCTGAAAGCTGTCAGGTTTGGGGGTGAAGTTACCTCTCGGGTCAGAGGGTTCTGCAGCGATCTTTTAGGAGAAGATACGGATCTCATCAGGTTTTATCGTGTTTCATAGGATCGTCTCAGGGGTTTGTTGGATGCATTCAGTTGTAATCGGCGATCAGTGCAATTGAAGGTTTGAGCATGTAGGAACAATTAGTTCTTGTTGCTGTATCCTGGATAGCCCCGGCACACAAAATGGGTTCTAATCATTAAGACATCTGTAAGACCCCTGATATCTTAGATAAAGATTTGTGAAGGGCCGCCTACCTTTGGCAGGCTCGAGTGTCTTTGTTTCATGGAGTCGTTCGGCATTGGGTCTGCATCATTGTGAAACAAGGCTGGTAGGGCTTCGGGGTACAATGTTGAAAGCTCACTTTGACCCAGACTCTTGCATGAAAGCCTTTGCTTTCATAAAAGGTTTCACGTCAGATAACTGAAACAGGTAGCGGAGAGGGCTTGAGCCACATGTTTGGAGTCCGGATACTAGGCTATGGAGAAGTGCGTGCTGATGGTGCTAGAATTACATTCCGCTTTTTGTGGGTGCATCTTGGGATTCTCAGAGCCCGGCTGGGTGGTACACCTGGGCGAGGTTCTTTTTTCGTAGAGTTCAGGATTTAGGGGTGGAGGGTTCTTGGCTGCAGGAAGTTTCGAAAAGCGCTGAAAGACGCGCCCGACGACTTTCGCCTGCAAGTCCTCGAATCTCGGCCGCATTTGCAGCTGAACCTGGGATCCTTGTGAGTGGTTGTCAAAATTATGGGTACCTACATGCCTACCTTAACCTACCAAAACCTACCTTTTTGTAGGGTCCCTATAAATTCCATAGTAGAGCTTATAATAAGAACCTACAAAGAAGTAGGGTTCGGTAATTCCATAGTTGAATTGGGGTTCATATTTAACTACTATGGAGCCTATGGGTACCTACAGGCCAAAGTATATAACACATGGACCTGCAGGGCTTGCTGCAGAAGCCACTCGCGGATTTCTCCAAAGTGAGCGCCTCCTCAGTTCGATGGTCAGGGCACTGCTACCCTAAGGTCCTTTTTGGGGTTCATGTTTAGAATCCTATAAGGTAATCCCAAAAAGGAACTACTTTGGGGCCTATGGGTATACATCTGCTGCTAATTGTTCAAGGGTTCGTGGTTCACGAACCGTCGAACAGCGGCTTGAAATTGCAACTCTGCCGACGGCCCCAGGCCCAAACAGTCTGAAGCGTAATGTAGTGAGGTGAAGACAGGTCCCTCGTGTCCTAAGACCTAAGACCGCAAACCTGGAATCCATGGTACAAGTAGGAGCTCCAACAAACAGCCGGTTTTGCCGAATCAGGGTCGAGGTGAAACTCTCAGACGGGATTCAGGGTTCAGGTGGCACGTGGCTCCGTGAATGAAGAAGTCCCGAAGTGTGCGGGTAAAGAAGTCCCAAATACTATGGATAAAGAAAATCCTAAGCCCCAAACCCTGGACACCCTAAACCCTAAAACGGCTAAACCCTAGTACCGAGTTGTGGTGGGGAAAGAGTGTCGAGTCTCCGTTCCTGAGGATGCGGCAGATGCTGCGGAACTGCAGTTTCTGCTCAGCCGCGAGAAAAGGAGGAAAGCCAGGAAAAGCCTCTCGGCTACTAATACTAATATGTGTACAACGTTGATACGAATATTAGTGCTATACTATTAGTAGTGATGCCATTTAGAAATGGCGGTGTGAGGTCGATAGGTTTGGGGGCGCCGGATTTCTTGCGGTTGCTCGCAGAGTCATTCGTTGCTACAACTTTCACTATCATGAGTCATTATTGCTATTTTGATGATTTTGACTATGGTGATGTAAGCTCTTCGTATGATTGTTGTTTGTTTCTGCCCCCGGAGAGCCTGTGGTGCCTCTGACCTTCGTCTGTACCCAAGTTCACGCCGTTCTTTGTTGCAGTTGGTTGAACTTGAGCCAAGCACTTTGCTTGGGTCTCTAGCAGAACCACATTTGGCACAGACTCATGCAACTCTGCCTGACTGAGTTGTGCCCGCTTGTCAGGTGTCTAGCAGTCTGCACTTCCACTGGGTTTAGCATTTAGGGTCAGCGCGCCCGAAGCTCTTACCTCCGCGCACCTTTGCTCAATGCTCGAAGACATGCACGAACCCCCTACACCGCTCCTTAAGCTTTGCAAACTTGGCACTGATGCCCTTTGCCTGTCCCGGACGCCGTTACAGAGGTCCCAGAGGGCCTGTGTTATACCTCAAACAAGGGCGACTAAACCTTCGTTCCCAACATGACCTCCCGACATGAACGATACAACATAGCAAAGTATAGCTAGTATAGCATGGTATGGTATAACATAGCATAGTGCAGTATAGCATAGCGCTCTATAGCATAATAGTGTAGTATCAAGTGTGTTTGCAAGGATTCCCGGGTGCTTTCTTTATGGACTTACTGCTTCAGGGCTTGACTCCAGATTTCCAGATTTCTCAAAAGCGCATTTTCGCAACGAGGCATTGGGGCTACTGTTAGTCATGCTTGAAGAATACCCTTCAGCTGGCTTGTCCTCAGCAGACGCTGAAACCCTAAACCCCTAATTCCTAAACCTTAAAACCTCATGCCCTAAACGAGAAGTCCTCGAACCCAGGTGCGAAGGCGGCGGAGACCAAGGCAGAGGCCAACGAGGCGGCCTTTAGATGTTGCGCTTGTTTTGCAAGGGTATATGGTCAAGAAACCTTGCGCCTTTATTAGGGTTACTTATATGAATCCTACTATTGTTGGAGTTACAGGGCCAGGGTTTCTTAATCAGGTTCCGGCATTACCAGGGAACTGTTTCGAAAGGAGCTTGTAAAGGATTGTGCCTGAAGGTCTTAAAGCACAAGAGAGTGCCTCTTTAGGGCTCCGTGCCAGGGTTCAGGACGAGACCATGGCAGCTCGCTCAAGAAACGTTCTCAAGACTACTGCATTATTCTCTGCTTAGGTGTTCATGAGTTTCCAACCCTTGTGCCCGTCTGCGGCTGCTCTCGTTTTTGTTGTGGTATGTTCGAGCTCAAGATCTATAGAGAATATCTGACACCTGCATGCTTCAGTCAAGTTGTTCTTGCGGTCATGGACAAACTTCATCCCTGAACCCTAAACCCTAATTGGGACTTTCCGAAAATTAGGGGTACCTGCTTTAAGGATCCTTATAATAAGGATCCTACAACTTAAGGTACTATATTAGGGTCCTCTGTTTTCGGAAACTCCCAATTGCACCACTGGACGACAGCCGTTGCAGGATGCCCCTGTGCCGTGCGAAACTGGCATCGCCGAGTCCGTCGTGCCTCAGGAGGCTCTTACTTTTAGGGGGTTAGGGGGTTTAGGGGTTTAGGGTTAGAGGCTTAGGGGTTTAGGGGTTTAGGGTTTAGGGGTTTAGGGCCTCAGAGTCCCTAAGGGCCCAGGTGCTCATAGAGCCTACACTTTGGCCACAAAGTTGTCCGAGTATAGGTACTTAAAGGCCTGAAGTACATACTATATTGGTACATGAACCCCTAGGGAGTGGTTGAGTTCAGGGTTTCGTTGAGGTCGCCGCTGTGAAGGCTCGTAGTCTGGCGGCTAGGGCATGAAGGGTTAGGCTTCAACATCAGGTTCTTGATAAAGGGTGCTATTTGCGCTAAAAATCCGAAGCTCTAAGACCCCAAGGGTGCTGTTATAGCTGATCCCAAATTACAGCATAGGGCTCCAGGTCCTGATGGAGGAGTTGCGCTCAAAATCCGAAGCTCTCAGACCCCAAATCCTCAACTCCGAAGCCCCTGAAACCCTAAAACCCCCAAGCTCCTAAACCCCCAAACCCACAAGACACTACTACTTGCTTAAGAAACACCCAAAAAACAAAAAATAATAATCCCTATATTACCCCCATAAGGAATATATATTTTTTTATTTTTTGGGGGGGTTCTTAAGCAAATAGTAGGACACTGAACACCTAAGCTGCCCTAAGAGTCTTGACCTGACATCCTCTCAGGATGCGCTAGCGGAGAATTCCGTCTCCCAGTCTATGCCCAGCATCGACCTGCCAGTATCTGGGATCATGTTAATCTAGCGGGCCTTAATAAGGGTTTAGGGTTTAAGGGCTTGAGGGTTTACGGTCTAGGGCTTATTTTATTATTCATATAATACGTAGCTGGGATTGTTGTCAATCGTAAGGGTGCAAGTGTTGCTGGGACCCTAAAGAACCTGCTGTTTCAGTGTTCCTTAATACATTTTCCTCATACAGGTCCTTAAAACGGTAGGTTATTTGGGGTCGAGGTGGGGTTCAGGATTTAGAGGTTATAAAGTGCAGGACTTTCAGGGCACAGTTTAGCATTGGGAGGTCTTCTGCCGAGCACGCATGTCCGAAACTGCTGCGGACACTGTTCAGCTGCGAATGTCGACCAGCGTCTGCTTTTTGGCCCTCGCTGATTCCCATGCCACTTGCACATGACCTATTATTGAATTATTATTGGGTAGTTGTCAAAATGATGGTCCCTTTTGGGGTCCCTATTCTAATACGGCACTGAATATTTAGGGTACCCAAGAAGGGACCATTTTTTTGACAACCACCCTATGTTGGAACACACAACTTAGGAGTTTGAAGTTTAGATTAGGGCCCAAGCCTTGAAAAATACCCATTTCTTAGTCATGAATATCATCTACGGAACGACGGACCTTCTTAAAAGGGGTTTGTAACATGGTGTTCGGGCCGTTCTTGCCCTAGAAAGAAACCCAGAACCGTGAACCCGAACATCTGATTCGTAAACTCCCAGACACCTGAACTCCAAACCCTTAACTCCTCAACCCTGAACTTAAAGCCCTATATACCTTAACCCCACGTAACCTGCCGTTTTAAGTATTTATATAAAGAAATCATATTAGGGAACCCTAGAAAGGTAGGTTCCGTAGGGTCCAGGTAAACCCAGAGCCTCCAAAACCCCTTAATTAAGGAATATACCTTAAACCATACAAGGGATCCTATTATAATTTAAGGTATATTCCTTAATTAAGGGGTTTTGGAGGCTCTGGGAACCCCAAAGCAAACATCCGACCAGGTGACCGAGTCCAAAGATTCAGTCCCTCCAGAGGAGCGATGCATTGAGCCAACTGCTACCTCTTTGAAGCATAGGTGTCAGGGTTTGGGCTTCAAGGTCTTCACTATTTAGCCTAGACTGGTTTACGAAGATTTACTTTAAACCGTAAACTGCTAACCCTTCATAGAAGGATTAGTAAGAGTCTTGAAATGGGAGGTCTTTGGGCTAGATGTCCTGTGCCATGCTCTGGGGGGTTGTGAGTTTTCGGCCTAAAGGCCTTGGAGGGATGAGTTTGTGTTCGTTTTAGGTTCAGAGTTCAGGGTTCGTTCTGTTGTTTAGTTCAGGGCTTGGGCTTAGGCGGGTTCGGTTTGACGGGGATGCTGTGACGTTTAGGGATCGGTCGCAGAGGCTCGGAATGTCGGCTCAATGTGAGCACAGGCGTTCGCGGTGTGTGCCCAGTCAGTTTGACTGAGTATGTCTGAAACATCACTCATGACCCCGTGCTGGGTGACTGACGATGCCATCTTAACTGGATGGTCCAGAAACCCAGATGACTCGGGTGTTGAATTTGAGGTTATTTCTCCAGGGATCAGCATACAAACCATGGTATGCCAACATCATCAGATTCGTCATCCTTATCGTCACAGTTCTGTTTGGTTCATGCTGCGTAGTGACCCAAAAGAACACCTATGCAGGCAACAGTCGTAACCATCTTCTCACAGACAAACCGAAGCATAAGAAGCTTCAGCCTTACCGTCCGCAGGACCTTCTTGCCGAGAACTCCGTCTCTCTTGCCGAAAACTCTGTTTCTCAGTCAAATCCCAGCGTGGAGTTGCCCATCGTCAGCCGCACTTGTGGTGAGGCAGGAACCGTTTAACCCAAAGGCATAGTGTGCATTCTAGTTTCGGGTTTAGGGGTTTTCTGGTGGTTGGGGTGATAAGCGTAGAATCCACAACCAGACCAAACCACAGCGGGTGGCAGGGAGCGGAACCAAAGTACTTACGCCACATAACCGGGGCAGTGCGAGGAGTGGCCGCAGTAGTTGTTGTCGTGGTAGTAGCTAGGCGCACCTGATGGTTTCGTGATCTATTGTAGCGTGTAGGCATCTCCTGATCTTTCTTGGTCCCGAAGACTCACACGGCTTGAGGGCTTAATGTCTTGGGTTCCAGCTTTAAAACCTACGGTTTGAGATCCGCCTAGCCCCCCCGCAAGTAGTCTTCGGTCATACTAAGCACCCCACGATCGAGTAGCATAGGCGCTTAGCGAAAGGGTACTTGCGGGGGGATGCTGGCAGGCTCCAGGTTGTGGAGTCAATATGGAGAAGTGAATAATCAACTCCTCTGTTCCTGAGGAGCCTTATTACAACCAAGCCATAGAATCATATTCCTCACGTACTCAGCCAGAAAGACTATTCCAGTTTCTTTTAGCCCCCCAAACGCCCCTAAGCCCTAAGCCCCTAAATGGCCTAAATCCTAAATTCCTAAACCGTATCTGCCGCAGGCCGCTTCTGGGAACGCCCCAGCCTGCAGCAGTGCCTGCTGGACCCAGAGGCTGCTAGGGGTTTAGGGTTGCTAGGATGCCCATTAGTACCCTTATTCCTTTTTTGTAGTCCTAGGTTCCTTATAAACTTACCCAATACCAAAAAGAGAGGCCTTTTTGTTCTTAGGTTACTGGGTATCCTAGGTTGGGATCTCGAAGCTGCCCCCACCCTGTAATAGTGACTATAAGGATTATGTTAATATTATATTAGGGCCCTATTATATTCCTATTATACCACTATTACAGGGTGGGGGCAGCTTCTAACTTGGGATCTTGCTCAGGTTTAGGGTTCGGGGGCTAATATAGGGGCCGTAATAGTTTCCTATAGTATTTGGGGGGTTTCCATATAATAATTATAGTATAATGGGCCCCAACACCCTATTCTAATTATTAAGGCTCCTATAGCAGGGCGGATCTTGCTCATGGCTGAAGAGGGCCTCCTACTGTATCTTAAGTTCGGGTGGTTCGGCACCGTCAGCAGGAAACCTAGTGAATCCTGCACTTAGCCTGCAGATCCCCTGCAGGTTTCCTTGGAAACTGGCCAAGTGAAGCTTGTGGTACGAAAGTCGTCTTTGTTCGCACTTGGGTTCGGGGTGGACTCTCCGATCGTGTGCGGAGCGGAGTTGCCTTCGCTACCTCCTTGATCCTAAGCTCAGACATATGTATATATGTATATGTATATATATATATATGTATATGTATATATATATATATATATATATATTGCGCCGGCAAAAATCACAGCCCTTAGCCGTCTACGCTGTGAGGAGCTTCACGTACACCATCAACCGTTTATATACATCGGGTAAGTCTCCGATTAAGGGCGAACACAGCGAAGCCTTTTGAGGAAGCCGTGGGTTTACAGTTTAGAGTTTAGGGGTATTCGTGGACAACTTCGGTGACCCCGTTCAGATTGCATCCGCGATGCCAGATCAGAGTATCCAGGGCATCGGGGACAGGAAGTCCAGAGAGAGTCGTTCTGAGAGCTAAATGCATATTAGAATATAGGGGCCTGAATAATTAGCATAAAGTTTGTGGGGGCCCCTGATATATTAGGCCTCGAAACTCTATTCCAATTATTTCGCCCCCTAAACTAGTTTCTTGAGTCAGGTCTGCGTACAGAGTATATTTGTCGACTTTGCTACATATTCTTCTCAGTTTAAACTGCTTGATCATATTACGGTCCTTTTTCCCGCATTTCTGGGTACTTATTTACATCTGGCTCGAGGGGCCTAAGTTCTTTGATCCCTCAAGTACACACTAAAAAGCCCCAATCCCAAGGACACGACTTTGAAAAGACGTCCCAGCCAGAAAGGTCCTAATCCCTATATCTTCCATCTAAGAAGTCCAAGGCAGAAACGTCCTCAATCCTAAACCTCAAACCCTAAACCCTAATCCCTAAAACCCCAAATCTTTCATATTTGGGTTCTAAACCCTAAATCCTAAACCCTAAACCCCTAAACCCCATTACCTAAACCCTAAATCTTTCATCTGGGAGGCCTCCCCGACCCGACGTGGCGCCCAACTTTGCAGCGACCACGCCCACGCCGCAGCGCGTCCGTCGCTGGGCCTTCGTGGGAGTTAGCTGTGTTGCGGGAGTGGAGAGTACTTATATAATAAATATAATAGTCTAATGGTGTAGTATAGTATAGTACAGTATACTTTTGTTGTGTTTTGTAGCGTAGTTTAGTGTAGTTTAGAATAGTACAGCCGTCAATGATCCCAGCTGAACCTGAACCGGGTGCCGGTGAGCCATGCTGCCGAACTGGCATGCACATAGATAGTTCTCTAATGTTCTCTAAATTGGGGTCCTTTTTAAGAGGGTGCTGCCTTTTTGGTGGTCTTTTTGCAAGGCTGCCACCTTGTTGGGGTTCCGCAACAGGGACACCAGATATGAGAACTAATTTCCACATAGTTAGCCTCCTGACACTCTTGTCAAGGCCTAGACCCGTCTGAGCCCGTCACAGAGGCTCCGAATATGTCCGAATATACTACCATTATGGAATTTGGCCTCATGAAAGACCATCCTTATGATGGTTTTGGAGACGTAATTCCATAGTAGTGGTATATGTGGAGTCTGTCATTGAAGTAAGTAACTGGCGAAGGGTGCACATTGTCAGGTTTGCCATTCTGTTTGTTCGTGTACTGCCATATGTGTCCATTGCAGAGCCAACTTACAGAGGTATATCGGTTCGTAGCGCACATCCATCCATCCATCCATCCATCCACCCACCCACCCAGCCAGCCAGCCAGCCAGCCAGCCAGCCATCCATCCATCCATCCATCGACTTAGGGTATACCTAGTGTTGACTTGGTGACTGGGGTTGTGAATAGGGTAACTGGAATAGTTGTACTAACCAACTCAAGTGGCTAAGATAACCAAACAACCCCAACGCCCTTCCACCCCCAAACAACTCTTTAAACTTTGCACGAATCAGGCAACTTTGGAGGTGGCACTCCAGCAAGCCGCTGGTCTCAACTCCCGGATCACCCTTTGGGGTTCGTGGCTCTAGGGACCTGGGCCTGCAACGTCGGCTAACGGCTTAAAGGGCACGAGTTGCGAAATTTTAAGGCTTAGAGGCTTTAGCTTGGTGGGTTCAGGCCTTCAAGACAATTGAGCCGGGATTCAACAGGGTTTGTCGGACAGGAGACCTACTACATCGCATGGATCAGAAGAAGGGTGATAGGTACCCAACTCGGGATGTCGAGCTTGCTGGACACTAGACTCGCTCTGGCCGTCCAGTTGTTCAACGGTGGGTATTGGTTTGTTTTTCACTGGCGGCTGAGCTCAGTTCGTTTAGAATCATGGGGTCAGCAGGTTGTTGGATGCTTCTAGGTTTGAGAGTTCGGGGTTTAGGGCCCTCTACTTTCCTCGTCCTAGCCTTTCCTTCCCAAGATTTGCCACAGCTCCGAGCCGAAATGGTAGTAAGGTAGGGATATTGTTTGGGTGGAAATTGAGAGGTTTTGTGTGTAGGGCTTCAGAGATTTTTGGGTGTTAGGGTTTTGGAGATCTGGGGTTTCAGGGTTTTAGAAGTGCTGACCCTTGGGGGCCTTAAGGGTTCGATGTTTGCTTGCAAGGCTAAGCGTTTTAGAAGGTTGAGGGTTCGGGATGTTGAGGCTTGTAGGAATTAGTTTTGGGGTTTAGGGTTTAGGGAGGGTTCGGGATGTTGAGGCTCTAGGATGCCCAGTAGTACCCTTATTCCTTTTTCTAGTACTAGGTTCCTTATAAAGTTACCCAATACCTAAAAGAGAGAGGCCTTTTTGTTCTTAGGTTACTGGGTATCCTATTAAGTAGGAATTAGTAGTCAGGCTTGTTGGAAGAGT
This sequence comes from Symbiodinium sp. CCMP2592, assembly GCA_905221615.1. Lineage (NCBI taxonomy): Eukaryota > Dinophyceae > Suessiales > Symbiodiniaceae > Symbiodinium > Symbiodinium sp. CCMP2592. The sequence continues at coordinate 1,391,911 of CAJNDT010002668.1, read as the reverse complement.
TTCGCAGGGTTTGTGGCGACGGCTCTCAGCGCAAGTGTAGCAAGTGCTTAGACACATACGTGGCATTCCGACAGTTCAACCGCTTAAGCATTGAACAGGTGGAGAGCTGCAGGACCGTTTCTGCTGAAAGGCTTAAGAAGTTACTAAACCCTAAACCCTGAACCCAAAACCCAAAACCCTAAACCCTAAACCCTAAACCCTAAACCCTGAACCAGAAGTAGTAGCAGCAGAAGTGTCGACACAGCCTCTTTCCCAATCCTGCCATGCCCAAAACCCTAGGACGACAAAGTCCCTAAGCATTCCCCAGCCGACTGAGATATGACCTCTCCGAGCCCTGCTTCCGTCTCAAAACGGCGAGGTCCTCCTGCGGCTTTCAAGGTTTCGGGGTTTGATGTTGAAGAGCCACAGAACCTCAGAAATTCCTAAACCCGTGTTCTGAATCCTTGCAGCCTAAATTCTTTCACCCGGAACCTCTGACCCTCAACCCAGGTCCCTTAAGCACTCAAGCCTTACAAGCTTGCCTTGAAGCCTTCATCGCGAAATCTTGTTATAAACCCTAAACCCTAAACCCTAAATCCTAAACAACAAAATCCGAAGCCCTATACCTCAACCGCCCAGACCTTAAACCCGAAAACCCCGAAGCCCTAAGGACTCCAGACGCCTGAACCCCAAATCCCATCGGGGGCTCTCCAGGGCTCCTCCCTCCTTTAAGGGGTACTATAGGGTTCCACAAAAAGGGTACCGTGGAGTCAAAATTAGGTTTCCTTCTAAGGGCAGTTCAGAGTTTATAATAGAGTTCCCTGTAAGGCTATTCTAGAGCAAAAAATAGGGTTCTACAATATTGGTATATACTATGGAGTCTATAATGGGGTTCCCTTTAAGAGCTCTCCAGGGTTCCTCCCTCCTTTAAGTGGTACTATAGGGTTCTAGAATAAGGGTGCTTTCGCCATAATTGGGTTCCCTTTAAAGGGCTCTCCAGGGTTCCTCCCTCCTTTAAGGGGTACTAGAGGGTTCTTTAATAAGAGCACTATAGCTAAAATTGGGTTCCCCCAAGGGTCCAAGTACCCAATAATCATATACCCTCCAAAATCCTAACCTACATAACTACTATCCGAAAACCGAGTACCTAATTCTTGGGTCCTTTGGACCCTTGGGGTTCCCTTTAAGGGCTCTCCAGGGTCCTCCTTTAAGGGGTACTAGAGGGTTCTATAATCAGAGCATTATAATTCTCATATAATACTAAACCCTAAACTTTTTATTATAGAACCCTTATAGATCCCTTTAAGGAACCGTTTAGTTTTTGATTTCAGGGTTCCCTCTTGCCTGCAGATGCCCGGCGAGCCCGCGACTTCGAAGAGCTTGGCCCTCGATGTCCCAATGGCAAGGCCGGCTTGCAGTGTTTAGGGGTACCTTTTATCAATAACTTAAGGGTTCCTTAAAGGGATCTATAAGGTACCTTATTTGGGTGGGTCCCTATAACAAGGATCCTACTATTTAGGGTACTACCTTAGGGTCCCCTGTTTTCGGAAACTCCCATGTAGGGTAATATGGGGCTCTAGGGTTACACAGATTTATGCGGTCTAGGGTTCTAGTATGAAACAGGGGTATAGGCACAGGGTTAGCGGGTTATAGAGTTTAGGAGCTTTTCGTTCAGAGTCGGAAGTTTAGGAGTTTTCAGTTCTGCGGGTCTTCGCCTTTGGCTTGGGGCATCGCATTCTGGTTTTGTGCGTGCGTGCGTGTTTGGTTGTTTAACTGGTTTAGGAGTTTAGGGTCTCAGGGGTTAGGGCTTAGGCTTAGACTTTGGGGTTTGGAATTTAGGGTTTTCGGTCAAGGGGCATCCTGTCTACGAGTCCTTAGTCCCCGGGAGTGCAGGCCCAGGTCTCCACAACAGGGTTTAGGGTTTAGGGCTTGCTTAGGGGATCATGGGGCTTAGTAAGTTCCTGGCTTTACATAGGGTGGCTATACATATACATATATATATATATATATATATAACTACCTGCTTATAACTCCACTCAAATGCTTATAGCCATACTCACCAGGTTCCAAGATCTTCCTACGGTGTAGGGCCTAGGATCGCAACGCAGTTGCTTGAAGCTGAGTGTGGAACAGGCTTGAACTTCTCTAGAAGCTTCCTGAGAACAGCCAGCCGCACACGAAAGTACATTTCCAAGTTTGCTGGATTTTGACCGTAAGGTTTATGATTGTTGTTGTCTGAATGCTCACGACCGTGATGTAAGCCGGAGCATCCGGCATCTTGAACCGCCTTACACTTTCTGCCTCGCGTGTGGGGCTGCCATAGTAGAGCTGGTACATCATAAAGAGGCAGTGCATTAGCCATCGTTGATGCACATGTCAAGGACTAGGCGATATCTTTCCATCTAAATTGCGCAGAGAGGCACATGAGTTTTGTCAGACGATGTTCGTCTTAGCGATGCCGCAGGGCCTGACGCGCGAGGCCATGATGAGGGAGGCCGGCCGCAAAAGCCACACGACCCTAGGTAAACTGCCCGAAATCCACTGCACCAAACCAAACGGCAAAACAGAGCGAGTGTCTCAGACTTGGAGAGGATGAACTTCTTATGATCACGTCCTGGTTTTACACTTTTGGCTTGTAGCTTACCATGTCTATATTATTCCTGGGGCCTCCAGTTGTCCAGTCTTGGACACCGTTGTTTGATGTCGCTCGTGGTTCTTGATCGGTTTAAGGTTCAGGTTTTGGCTAAATCCCGAGATGCCTGACCCGTAAACCTGAAAATCATTGACTATTGAGCAAGAATATACACCAGAACACGTTCTTGGACTTGGCACTCCGCAGAGGTTCCTGGTTGCCCATCCACCGCGAGAAATTAGGTCGTACCGACATTGTCAGACGTCTTGCACACGTGGCTCACCGGGTTCGGGAGTACCATACTTGGTTTCTGACTTGTTCCTCAAAAGAACCACTGTCAAAGTAACGTCTACGCTTTGTCTCCCTGATCACAGCGCCACTCAAGGTGGTCAGCAGGGTTTCCGACGTCAGGCTTGCAGTTAAGGTTTGCGGTGTAAGAGCGGATCGGTTTTCGGGTATACTGTTGGGTATCGGATTGCACTCCGACTTGATTGGTTCAGGCTCAGGATTGCGGACGAAGGAGTTCTTTTGATGCGGCGGCTGCATTGGCTAAGTCCAACACTGTAACATGAAGGCTTGAATACGTAGCACCCCACTTCATCCCCCTGTAGTCCATAAGTACATACCGTAATAGAGTCTCCTCCGCAAAAACTTATCAAATGGTTAAGGCGTCCACAATAGTCTAGAGCTGGTTGGACGAAGCTGGCGGTTCATGCAAGCCCCGATAGAAGTAGCTTAGGTGTCTTTCAAGCTTGTCCAAACCAGAAGCTTTCATGCTTCCATCAGCACTGTTTCTGTGCATGTACATATATATATATATATATATATACTAGGATGCCCAGTAGTACCCTTATTCCTTTTTTGTAGTCCTAGGTTCCTTATAAAGTTACCCAATACCAAAAAGAGAGGCCTTTTTGTTCTTAGGTTACTGGGTATCCGAGTATATATATATATATATATATATATCCAAGGAAGGCAACAGTCTCAAGACTTGTTCCTGCCAGAGACCCATTGAGAGCCAGGGCGCTGTAGCTTATCTACTGCGATTTTAGGGGTTTCGTCCGGCCCTTGAGCTCGATCTTGAGCATCGTGCGAGGGGGAAGAGCGACGACGGGCTGCGCGAAGCGGTTCTGCAGCCTCGACTCAATTACCCATAGGGCCCATGCACATAGTCTATGCTGGTATTCAGTCCCAAAAGGCCATCCTTATTATGGTCTTGTGGACCTGATTCCACATAGTGGTATTATATGTGGACCTTCTGGGTTATCGGATTGTGATTCTCGCCACGTGCTTAGGCGGTTCTGGTCCAGGTGGACCTTCTCTGTGCTGCTGAGAAGTGACACAGGGTGATTTTACCCAGAGGCCCCAAAGTAGTTCCCTTTGGGGGTTCATATACAGAATCCTATACGGTAATCCCAAAAAGGAACTACTTTGGGGCCTCTGGGTAGAGGCTAAACTGTACCCGGTATTTGCCCTAGGAGCTGGTTCTGGCATAGAGCCGAAACCCGCAAGCCCTGACCCTTACTGAACCGGCAGTGGTAGAAGTGGACGAAGTAGTAGACGTCCTCGTCCTCCTAGCAGCAGTGGTAGCGGTAGATCATCGTGGTAATGAGAAGCAACACAGCATTAGCAACAACCAGAGCATCAGTCGCAGCGGTAGAAGCGGCAGGAGCAGATGCAGTAGTGAGTCGTCGTCCTCGGCGAGTATGGATGATGTCTTCATTTCATATATGTTGTTCTGAGAACAGTAAGCTTTGCTTGACTAGCATCGTTGTCTTCAGCAAAACTTCACCGGTCATTTATTTGGCATCCGTCGGTCTGTTTGAGACTGACTTCCTTCAACACCTTGTGTCAAAATACGTGTCAATCTTTTAATAGGAGTGAAAAACGAAGATGTCTGCGTGTGCAAAGCCCGCATTCTTAAGCTGGTGCTGAGAGCATATGGCCCTGGAACAGTGATGTACGGACAAAGCGCATCCAGTGAACATTTCGCACTTCCGACATCCTTTGCTTAAAGAAATCCCATAGCCCTTTAACCCTGTGAGCTGCTTGAAGTTTGGGTTTAGACATCCTAAGCCCTAAACCTCATAATTAACTTGGGTACTGCCCCCACCCTGTAAGAGTTAGGTGATATCTACAGTTAGTATGCTTATATGCTTATATTGTATAGACTCTAACAGGGTGGGAGCAGTCCCCAACGAATAGCAGTTTGGGTTGAGAGGCCATAAACCGTGAACCCAAACCCTTGCACCCCTACACCCCAAACCCCTACACCGTAATTCAGGGGCAGTACCCAACCTGGACGAGTTTGGGTTAAGGATTCCTTGAACCCCAAACCCTAAACCCCTAAACCCCTGATCACTAAACCCTGAACCCCTCAATCCCCTGAGCCCCTTTCATAGAGCCCCTCAATCGAGGCAACGCCCGGCTCTTTGCGACGTCTTCTCTCGCGAGGCTGGGAGGGAAGCATGCTAGACGTAAGCTACGAACATACATGCGCGCGCGAGTGTGTGTGTGTGTGTGTCTGTGTGTGTGTGTGTGTTTGTGTGTTTGTGTGGTTGTGTGTTTGTGTGTTTTTGTGTTTGTGTGTGTGTGTGTGTGTATGTGAGTGTTTGTGTGTGTGTGTGTGTGTGTGTGTGTGTGTTTGTGTGTTTGTGTGTTTCTCTGTGTGTGTGTTTGTGTGTTTGTGTGTTTGTGTGTGTGTGTGTGTGAGTGAGTGAGTGAGTGTGTGTGTGTGTGTGTGTGTGTTTGTGTGTGTGTGTGTGTTTGTGTGTGTGTGTGTTTGTGTGTGTGTGTGTGTTTCTGTATGTGCGTATAATGTATATATATATACACATTTTTCCACAGTTGTATTTGTTGGTGTATAAGTGCATTATGCATATGTTGTATATGTTGTATGCATGCATACATGCCTGTATGTATGTATGTTATGTATGTACGTATGTATATATGTATATATGTATGTATGTGTGTATGCATGTACGTATGTATGTATGCATGTATGCACGTTATGCGCGGTATGGTATGGTATGGCATGTACAAAATGTATCTGTGTATGTTATACATACATATACAGATGTATGTATGTGTGTGTATATATATATATATATATTGATATATTGGACCTCGCGAAATTTCAATGAGACGATATCCTGAACTCCAGCTACACCTATAGACACCCTTCAGGTGACGCGTTAGGAACGGGGGGGGCCCGGGGGGGCTCGCATCCTTCTTAAAAGGGTACTTGACATCAGTTTTTCCAGTGACTGACGTCCGGGACCCCACTATACGGTTATTACTATTTCTGTTACGACTGGCATTATTACGATTGTTCGATTAAGTACTACATTTTGTTGGTTTTGATTTCGAATTGTTTCGGGACTGGGAGGTGCGGCCTCTCCCAAGCCAGACGCCTCGCCAAAATGCGATACTCCGAGCTGCCCGCCTGAAAGAGCAGGTTTAGGGGTTAGGGGATTAGGGTATTTGGGGGAAAAGGGTTTAGGGGTTAGGGGTTTGGGGTATTTGGAGTTTAAGGGTTTAGGGTTTCAGGGTTTAGGGTATTTAGGGTTGTAGGGTATTTGGGGTTTAAGGGTTTAGGGTTTTAGGGGTCCCCTGGTTCAGGGTTTAGGAGTTCAGGGTTTAGGGTGTGTGCAGGGGTCTTGGGGTTTGGGTGTAGGGAATGTGCAGGAGCTCCGTGTTTTGGGGAGGGGCACAGCAAACCAGCCCTGCAAGTTGATCAACTCTGGCTGGCTGGGGTTCAAGTATTGTAAAGAATTACGCACCGTTAAACATCGTACGGAAAGCCTTAGCAACCCTCCATGCACCACATGAAAATTAAAGCGCGGAAGCAGAGAAAAGAAGCGCACTGGGTCAGTAGACTGAGAAATTCCTGCGACTGAGAGTTGCAGGGGTCACAGTGCCGGATTTCGTTGTTCAGAGTCAGAAACCTTATACTGTGTAGTGTGTATACTCATCATGTATACGCCTAGGCCATGGCTTTGGCACAGCAACATGCAATAATTCAATAGCAGTGGCGTTGCAGCGGCCGCAGTTTTGGGATGGAGCATGACATCCCCTAGAGTACATGTCTGCGAGGAGTATACGACGGACTCTGCAACATGACCTTTTCGTAGCCCCAAGCAAACCTTGCTCCAAGGTAGCTTGCTGGGCAGGCGCACTGCTGTGGAATGACCTACACGGGGATACCTTTGGGGCTTCTTGTCACACCACTTGGACAACTTATCCATCAGCTTGACGCGCATGCTCACTGGAATCGTACATCCCAGCGCTCCAAACGCCCTGAAGCCCCAGAATGCTAAGTCTTACGGTAAGTACCCCAAATCCCTGAGCTCTGTGCACTTCAACTCCCAACCCTTAGCCTCCAGCCCGAGAGTCACCCCATCCTGAGTGCCGACTCTTCTCAAGCGACCCTGAGCCTGGAACCTGTTTTTTGCAAATACTCCGCCGAAGAAGCATTCCCCTGATTTCCAAGCGCCTCAATCCTCTCTTTGGGTAGCTTGGACCCTTTGGCCCTATGGGTAGAACATGCACCAAAGGTATAGTTGTGTCATGTCGTAAGCCTGAGCACCCGCCTGAAACGGGCCTCGGTTTGTTTTCGCGAATGATGGAATCTATATGACTGTATGGTACATTTCCATGGGGGCCCAGACTCACCATCAATGGTCTTACCTGATTGTCCACCCAAAACCAAGTTGCTTCTCCGAGGTACATATGCAAAGCCCTTGTCGAACACAGCGCGGGCCCTTAAACATCCTTTGGCGCCCTTGTAGAACATTACAGCAAAGCCCATGAGAAACCTCTGAAAGATCATGGCGAAACCATATGAACCCCTCACGACCCTAATAAAAAAGTGTAGCCTGCAAATGAAGAACCCTAGCCCTAAACCCTAATTCCTAAACCCTTAGACCTAATCCCTGAAAGCATCTGAAACCTATGCAGACCGTTTTTCAAAGCCAGGATGCGAGAGAAGCTCCTCCCAAGCCGACCGGTGCCCTTGCTGACTCAGAAGACATTCCTTGGGGTGTGCAGTTTAGAATCTGGTGGGCTTTGATGCGAGGTTAGAGGCCGCTTGCGGTTGTTGGTTTGCATGGCATTGTAGAGTGTCCTGTACATCCATCCGCACGTATGCCTGCGCAAACACACACACACACACACACACACACACACACACACACACACACACACACACAGATACACGACGGACAGACACACACAGACAGACACACACACTCGCAGACAAACAGACAGGCAGAGACACACACACACACAGACACACAGACAGACAGACAGAGACAGAGACGGAGACGGAGACGGAGACGGAGACGGAGACGGAGACAGAGACAGAGACACAGACAGACAGACAGACAGTACAGACAGACACGCAGACACACGTGACACACGGAGACACAGACACACACGCACGCACGCACGCACACACACACACACACACATGCATCCATGCATGCATGCATGCAGGCAGGCTTGCAGGTATCCTTACATGCATGCCTGCATCCCGGCACAAACAGTGCGTTGTGACCAACAGTATTCCAGGCCACACCCAGTCCCGCTGCGATGTCCAGCCGTCGTGCAGCCCCCCGTCCCTTGGCGCAGGGCAGTCGTGCATCTTGGATTTGTTGCCTGGGCCTCCGAATAGCCCGGAGTAGGTACTGTCTACAGTATATGTAAACCCTAAACTCTAAGCTAGGGCTTTCGCTGAATGCAGACGAAAACGAGCCCGTAAAACACAAAAGCGTTTCACGTAGGGACTACTTGTACACTTGGAGCCTCGGAGCTTTGTTCGGGGACCATGCAGTATAAGTGCGAAAAGTGTGAGTCCTCACTGGCTGTGGGTCCCTCGCATAATATAGGGACCTTCATAAGTACCTGTACTATTCCTTATGGGTTCCTTTAAAAGGGTCTATAAGGGTTACTATACGGGATCTGTAAGGGTACCATGACATAGGGGCCTTAACAATTACCTATACTTGTCCTTAGCGTGCCTTTAAAGGGATCCTTAAAGGGGTCTATAAGGGATCTCTAATCGAGTTTATAATTTCCTATACACGTACCATTTTGGGGTTTCCTGCTTAAATGGGCGCCAAAACCCTATTCTGACATAGGACCCCTTTAGTACCCTAGCCTAGACCGGAACATTCGGGGAAGACATGTTTATCAAAGCTGGCCCATCCTGTGACTTCTGTTATTTTCCCCCTCTGGCCGGAAATACATCCAACATGGCGAGTGGTCCTGTGGGCTTAGAGTGCACGTTTTGGGGCTGAGGTGGGCTTTGGTCTAGCAGCCTTGTCCTAAACGCTATGTCTGGCCCTCCGTTCACAGTGCAGCGCCCTCAACCCCTAAACCCTGGACACCACCAACCTCCATGCAGCTGAGAATCGAAAAGCCTGAAACCACAAATCCCGAGAGTCAGGACATCCAACGGTTCCTGATTATAACTGTAGTATAACATACCGCCAAGCCATATGTTGATTATGAAGGCCCATAAATCCGGTTAAGACGCTGACATCGCGGTGCTGAGGTGACTACAGCCGAGATCGCTTTTCGGGTGCTTGAGGTCGCTGCGCTGCACAACGGAAGAAGGTTTAGCATCCAGGGTTAGCCCAAAGAGTCCAAGTATCATTATGGTTTATACTTATAGGGTATTTTGGGGGGTCTAAGTCTAAGTTTTTGTTCTTAGGATGTAGGGTGTACAGGGATTTATCAGCTCCTAGTGATAGGGTTATGATGCTTCCTTGTCCGTGATGGGCGGCTTTCGTGTGTGCTTAATCTGTTTGAGTCTTCCTGTTTGTTGCCAGTGGTTTGCGAATTGCCAGCTGAAGGCTAGGAGCTATCGACAGTTCAGGTGAGCAAGGGCGACCATGACGCGCTGCCTTCGCTGAGGACGCCTTGTGTCCACAGCCATCTTAGCACCGGTTGTAAAACCGCGAATCACACGACGCCCTTCAAAAATGAACCCGAACACCACAACCCTGCACCCCAAGCCCTAGATATCCGAATCCCAAAGCCGGGTCCAGAGGACGATTCTTCCTCTTAGTGCCTGTAGGCTCTGTTTTCCAGCGATTTCCGGGGCTTGCAGACGTTTTCCCAAGTGTGTCCAAGAGAGACACCGTAAGTGGAGACCTGGCTGTTGCCGCCAATGTGTTCGTTTCAATTGAAGATAGTATAGGGGCCTCAATAAATACCTATACTATTTTGGGGGGTTCCTTAATATAACTATAGTATAATGGGCCCCCAAACCCTATTCTAATTAATAAGGCCCCTATATTAGAATGTCAGCGGTGCTGTGCTGTAATGGTAACGGTTCAAGCTCGCATGTAGTGTTGAATACACCTCGCCCAGCGGCTACCTTCTAATGAGTGTCTATATGGAGACGTACATGTATGTGTCCATACATACACATACTTGTATTTTCATGTTTGTATGTGCATGTATATGTACATGCATCTGCATATGAATGCATGTGTTTCTGTGCGCCTACGCACGGGCCTGCACGTGTACGTGTATCTGAACATGTATATGTTCATGTAGATATGTATGGCTGCAAATGCAAGTGGATGTTACGACTATGCGTGCATGTATGTGCAGGTGAGGTTGTACATCACCTACATGTAACTGTGTAAGTGTATGTGTACCTGCGCATGACGGTGTTTGTGTTTGTGTGTGTATGTATGTATGTATGTATGCATGTATGTATGTCTGTATCTATGTATGTCCGTCTGTCTGTCTGTCTGTATGTATGTATGTATGTATGTATGTATGTATGTACGCACGTACGTGTGTGTGTGTGTATGTATGTATGTATGTATGTATGTATGTATGTATGTATGTATGTATGTAATGTATGTAACGCATGTAAAGTATGCAACGTATGTAATGCATGTAATGTATGTACCTATGCATGCATGCATGCATGCATGCATGCATGCATGCATGCGTGGATGGGTGGATGGATGGATGTGTGGATGTTCGTATGCATGTATGCATGCATGGACGGATGTACGGATGTATGTATGTACGTCCTCACTCGTGCATGACTCTCCGTATGTACGGTAGGTAATTAGGCAGGCAGGTGGGCAGGTAGGTGTGGGAACGGTAGTCCGGTAGTCATGTTTGAGGTTCGTGGTGTAGCAGCACTGCGAATCTGTTATGCATTTTGGACAGTCGTATTTAATCTACCGTCGTACCTACCTCCGTAGACTGTCATGCCAGACTTTGTGCAGCAACAGCCGCGCTTGCTGCAAGCCCTGGCCGAAGCTATAGTGTTTAGGGTCCGAGGCAGCCAGTTGCCATGCCAGCCATGCATACCCACAGTAAGGTTTGTGGTTTCATTTCAGAGACTGCCAAGAAAAAGTCAATGAAGGAGTATAAGTTGAGGCTTGCTGGGGTTTTTCATCTACCTTCACGTACTTTCCTGAATCAAGCCGGTTAGGGGTTCCTTGTTAAAGATCCTAGTCGACGCAGTTTGTGTTTCGGCCAAGACTGGAGTGAAGAGCTCTGGATTTGTTGTTGTTGTTGTTGTTCAAACGGGTGTAGGGGTTTCCAAAGTGTATTACGTACCTACATAGCAGAATGTAGGGTGATCTCAACACTCACGGCTTGCGGCGTCCGACAGGACTTGGATGCGGGTTGTGTAGGGGTCGGAACTATCAGAAATGATATGTCCTTGTGCTCCACATGTTTGCTAGACTGTAAGATGCCCCGGGGAAAGAACATTAAGGCCCCTTGTATGCTACTTCGAATGCACAGCCTCGCAAGTAAGTTGTACCTGTCCCGAACTATATAGTTCTCGTCGATTGAAGCCGGCAACAACAACGTTAATCCCGAAATGCCTCACCCCATATAAACCCTAAGTTCTAGAACTCTGTGTCCTGAACCTCAAACCCAAAGCCCCTAAACCCTAAACCCTAAACCCTTAACCCTTAAACCCTAAACCCGAACCTCCTGAAACTGCGCTAGTCAGAGCCTCTAAGTGTGTGGCTGATGATGCTGTCTCGCAGAGTCATCTTCCTTGAGCGTGGAGATCGCTGCGCCTGCCATGCCGTGAACCCTAAACCCTACATGCGATACTCCCATGAGACTTTAAGAGAACACTTCTAAAGTTCCAGAGGCTTTGTACGGACTTTGCTTTGAGTTGCTAGAAGCCCCAAGGGTCCAAGTACCCAATATTCATATACTCCCCAAACTCCTAACCTACATAACTACTATTCTAAAACCGAGTACCTAATTCTAGGGTCCTTTGGACCCTTGAAAAACGGCAGATCCCTTTCATGTGGATCCTTGTAATCGTGGTCAGATCCGGAAGACGAACCAGGGTCTACAATTTTACCCATAGGCCCCAATGTAGTTCCTTTTTGGGATTACCTTATAGAGTTCTATATATGAACCCCAAAAGGAACTACTTTGGGGCCTTAGGGTAATTGGACCATGGGTTTGCAAGGCTCGGGTTTAGCGACCACTAAGTACCACAATTCGAAACCGTAAACCCAAATCCCAACAGTGAAATCCTGATGCCCAAGTCTTGTCTCGCTGCCAACTGTCAGCATAAACTTCTGATTGGCATTGTCGGCGGCGCAGCGAGCTCAAACCAGCAGAGTGTGGACTGCCCTGCCAGCAACTGTGTACAGAGCGCTGGCCCTTAGCTGATCTCGGTTTAGGGTTTTGGGCTTCCCTAAAACTTCAACCCCCAAAGCTCTACGACTCTACGCCCTAGGCCTGAACTCTATAGCCTGAAGCTTCAGCCCTAATACTGAAACCTAAGCGGTAGTGCCTAAAGCTGAAACCCTCAAGCTCCAGTTTTTGGGCTGGGTTTGATGCAGGGAAATATGCACTCGTACACGCATAGGTTAGATGATGTTACAGGCATACCCAGAGGCCCCAAAGTAGTTCCTTTTTGGGAATACCTTATAGGATTCTATATATGAACCCCAAAAAGGAACTACTTCGGGGCCTTAGGGTAGATGTGAGCTTTTATGAGGTAGATGCTTTCGAGGCTGATCTCAGTACATTCTCGGCTCTGGGGCTTTTGTATATTCTTAGGGGTTGAGTAGGTAGCCTTCAACCTTTGGTGCTCATATAATCCTACAATATACTACATGGGTACGTGGACCATTAGCAATTAGGCAATCAGGGGTATAAGTAGGGTAACTATGGTTATAATTGAATTGCTTCTAACCCCACTTAGGGTACTTACAACCTTACTTAAAAAGTCCCCTGATCCTCCAAGAACAGGTTACTTCGAACGACCCGGCTTATGGTCACCGGGTCGAGACTTGACGATCCCAGGGCCACGTAGGAGGCTTGATTAGGGCCTGGGGTTTGGGGTTTCGGGTTTAGGGGGTTTAGGGTTTGGGATTTGGGGTTTAGGGTTCGGGGTTTGGGGCTTAAAGTTTAGGGACCACTGCCAGTGCAAACCGTGTATGTGTAGTACAGGGGGCCTGAATACCTAGCAATACTACTCGTGAGGTTTGCTTATCAGTAGAGTATTATACCACCCTAAGTATCAGCTGAAAAGTCCCCATAATTACCAGGTCGAAGCTCCCAAACCTGGAAGCCAGAGGAAGCTAAATCCTGATTGAGCGACGTTGTCCATGCACAAGTCGGGATGACGTGAGGCACGAAGCGATGTGGAGCCAATGAATCCTTACCTCACTGCGCTCGCAGTTGGATAGACGAGGGACTCAGTACAGAGTTTGGAAGGTAGAGAACCCATACTATAGAGGCTTGATAACGTCGAATACGATGCCCCAGGGTCCTCATCAGAACTAAACACCATAAGAGTACCACCGAACCGTATTCTATTTGCTAAGGCCGATGAAATTGCTGCGGCATGTCTTTCAGCTTCGCAGCTTTTGGATTCAGCCCGCAATAGCACCGGGCTTCGTTGAAGCCCCTGCCCAGCCCATACGACCCGTTGGATCCTGAAGAAGGCAGTTTAGACCCTCGCTCTAAGGGCTATGAGAAGGAATTCGTGAAGGGTCGGATCTACAGCTTCTTACGAGGGATGTAGGCGTTTGGGTGAGTCCGGGTTCAGGGGTTTCGGGTGTTAGGGTTTTGGGCGGTAGGCGATAGTGCTTGGGCCAAGAGTAGCACTTAATCCAACTTTCAATCCTCGAAGCGACTTCTTTGTGTTGTTTTGAGGGCGTGGAGCTGGAGATTATGATTTGCAAAGCTTGGCTAATCGGTTCCTGCGGTACTGTTGTGGCCTTGGTGAATATAGGGCTTCTTAGCACAGGTGCATAGGGTTAAGGTTTATTTTCTGAGCATGCACCAACAGTCTTACTGAATTCACTCCTGTGTACGCCCGCTCCGAACACAAAGTTAATTTAGCCTCCCTCTTCCACATGCTTCGTGTCTCGAAGCTGTTGCTTCGAGCGCAACTGTGTCCAACTCGCCGGACCTGAGCAGTGCTCCGTGAAGATCACTTTAAAATCAGGGCATCGGCTACAGGGAGTCGAGATGCAGCTTTGGAGCTGTAGTCAGGACGCAGGCACTTTTAACCGCTAGACTAGATGGGGGTCGAAAGTTTGAAATTGCATGCATTGCGAGTCCGCCAGCCTGCGCAACACACACACACACACACCTACAACCCCACCCTTCAATCCTCAACTGTTAACTTCACTCAAAAGGTGTAGGGTGAGGGTTTTCCGATGCTGGAGAGCTTCAGTTTCTTTGCTCTCATCCTGTAGTCTCACAGCACAGTCACTGCTGATTTTCTTAGGGGTACTTAGAAATAATTTTTAATTTTTGGTTATTATAATCCCTAAGAAACAGCTAAAACTGTAATTTGTGCTAGGGTTCTAAGTTCAGTATAGTTTTGGCGACTAGAAGGTTGCAGCCGGCGGGTGAGAATTTGGCAGAGGTCATACGACATTAAGTCGGTCCAGGTTTCCGTCGTAACCCGAGCCTTCAAAGCCAAACCGATTTCTATCAACCAGGGCATGTTTTTTACAAGAAGGTTTAGGGTTAGGGTATTTTATAGAGTTATGTAGGGTGGTTCAAAGCTCTTGGATGCAGTCACATCTCGGCCGTGACGTCATCAGGCATTTAGCGGTCAGTTGCGACTGCTGCCGGGCACCTCGGGGGGATGGATGAAGCGAAATTTGGGCTCGAGTTCAGAGTTCAGGACATGGGACGCGTGCAAGATGCTGGATTTAGGTGTCGTGTTTATGGGTACTGGGTTGCGTCTGCTTTCAATTGCAAAGGCAGCCCAAAGGTTGCAGATGGGACTTGAGGCGTAGCACAGTAGAAGATGCTCCATGGATTTGTTGCCGTCGGAAACACGTGCAGGTAGTTCTATGATTCTATGATTCTATATTGGAGTTCAGGTCATGGGTCTTTCTTGAAAGAAAGTTTCTTTCGGTTGATACGGTGTCCCCTAAGCCCTTAAGCCCCTCTAGGCACTAAACCCGGCACCTTAAGAGAACCCTTGCAAGGATCCGTTATAGAACCCCGATTTGTGATTACAATAGAATTCCTACGGGTTTCGATCCTTCTCATCGCTATGTCCTATGAGGACGTCTGCAGTGCAGCGAGACCTGATGTGGAGCAAAGTCCGACTTAAGTCATTTAAGGTGCAGAAGCCCTGAATCTTGAACCTCATGCCTAGCATCCGCAAGTCCTGAGGCCTTCAGCAAGAAAGCAAAGCCAACTTGCCACAAAGCCGAGACGGCACCAGCCCCGAACTAAAATCCCCACGCCCTCTACGCCCAAATTCCAGCTACGAGAATACCCTCAGCCACACGAAACACAGCTCTGGATGGCAAGCTGCTCAACCTTCTGGATTCTGATCCCTTAACCCTAAACCCCTAAACCTTAAACCCTCTACCCTAAAACCCTAAACCTGAAACCCTAAACCCCAAACCCGAAGCCCTAAACCCTATGTTTTGAGGCCACACGCCTTCTTGGCAGCGCACCTCGTGGGACTGGAGTCCTCCGCCAGCGAGGCAGCAGATCGCCAGACCAGAAGTGCAGATGATGCCATGCTATCTTCTATTCATGCTATGGTTCTCTTATGTTCTAACTGTTCTGTTATATCATATGATTCACATGATGCTATACTGTTTTCTTTCCTTTGGAATCATCCTAGTTCTTCTTTTCATTCTAATTCTTCTGTTATATCATCTGGTTCATATGATGCTGTACTATCTTCTAACTTTTCTGTCATCTTATATGATTCATATGATTCTATACTATCTTCTACTCATTCGGTGGCTATCGGTTGGGTTTTGCGGCTTCGTGAGGTTTGGAGCCGTGCAAATGCCAGAGCTCAGCTAGACTCTGCGGAGGGCCCAGGATTGTCCGGACAACCCCTAAAACCCCCAGCTAGGATGCCCGGTAGTACCCTTATTTCCTTTTTGTAGTCCAAGGTTCCTTATAAAGTCACCCAATACCAAGAGGGAGCCCCTTTTATTCCTAGGTTACTGGGCATCCTAGCCAGATAGTACAGTACAGTATAGTATCTCCTCCCATCAACCCTGAAAACCCCAAACCTCAAAACCTGAGCCCGTAAACGGAATGTAGACTCAAACACCCCGATACCTAAAAGCGTGAGCCCGGAAGCTCTGCTCGCTAAATTCCTCAACCCGGAAGATCGTTGCACGGCTGTCTTCACCAAAAGGGGTTAGGGTTTAGGCTTTAGGGTGTCTGTAGGTGCCAACACTCGTACTACCCGGTCTGCAAGTCATTGTCACTATAAACCTACCCTAAGGCCCCAAAGTAGTTCCTTTTTGAGGGTCATATATAGAATTCTACAAGGTAATCCCGAAAAGGAACTGCTTTGGGGCCTATGGTTAAACCCTAAAGCATGCGAGGTGCGCAGCCTGTTCCTCCGGAATGTGGAGACGGCCGTCTCGGCCATCTGCGTGAAGAAGGACCCTGAACCCCCAACTCTGACCTGACTCCAAACCGCTAAAGTCCCAAATCATCCTACACCCAAGCCCGAAAACAACATCCAGGCCTAAAGATACACGGGTTTGGATAGGTTCCTGCGCAATTAGTACCCTTTTGCCCTTATTCTTTTTGGGTTCCCTGTTTAAAACCGAATAGTGGAAAAAGGGTACCCTTAGTATTGAGGGGCCCCCCAAAACCCTAAACCCCTAAACCCTGAACCTAGTTGACATGCAGCAGTCCCAGACCCCCGGGAGGATCTAGAAAGTAGATCCCCCAATTTGGGGCCCTCTACTACTAAGAGTATTTTAGAGGAGCCCCCATTAAGGGATCTACTTTTTGGATCCTCCCGGGGGTCTGGTGTCCCAATCTTGGCGACACAGCGAGCGCAGAAGGAATCCCATGCCCCGGTCCCGACTAAAGTTCCTAAGCCGGCAAGAAAACATCCTTTCCTTAGAGGGTCCAAGTACCCAAATAGTAGAGCTTTAGGTCCCAAAATCCATACTCTGAATGGCTGTTGGACCTTGAAACCCTGCCATTTGGGTACTTGGAACCTTAGGGTTTGTTGGTTGACCTTGGGGTGGGGGTATGGAGGTTTACGGGTTTAGGGTTGCGAATACTTGGAGGATCATGTGACTTAGTATGCAAGGTTATACGTAGCCTGACTGGGTTATAGGTACTTGTACAACTGCCACAGTTACCTCTTCTATAACCCTAGTTACTAAGTCCTTTGGTCCCTTATAGAGCTCTTTCAGGGACCCTTTGAGGAACCCTTCAAGTTACTAAGTCCCTTGATCGTCCAAGTGTGTCTATAGTCTCCATTGTAGTTCCTTTTTTTGGTTGACCAAAATCCCTATTATAGGATCCTAACCATAATACTGGTTAGCCAAATAAAGAAACTGCAATGAAGACTATGGGTATACCCTAAAGCCTAAACCCTAAACCCTATGGAGACTATGGGTACAAGGCTTGTTTCGGGGCTCGTCGTCTCTTCCATTGCCGGGCTTCAGCCTTTAAAGCGCTGATATGGGCAGGGGCTTTACTGGGCTCTTGTTGAGGACTTTAGGTTTAAGTTCCCACAATAGGGATCTACAGTAGGTGATATGGCTTCTTTTTTATGACAACTTAAGTTCAACCCCTGAAAAGGAACCCAGGTTACTTCCCAACCCCAAACCCGGAACTAGGCCCTGGACTGAGGAGCCCGGGATGCCCTAAGCCGTAAACCCTAAATGCCCTAAAGTTCCCTACTCCCTAACCCCTACATGCTCTAAAACTTAAACCCTACATGCCCTAATTTCCCTACTCCCTAAACCCTAAACCTGCCTGGCAGGGCGACGGCGATGCTTTGTTGCGAGCTTCTTGGCCCTGCCAGGACCCTCCTTGTACCCTCACCTAAAGGTACATGGTCCCAAACAATTTAGGGTTTGTGGTTTCGGGCTCAGGCTTCGATTGGAATTAACTTGGTGGCTCATGGGACTTAGTAAGTAAGGTTTTAAGTACCTGATTTGGTATCTATAACTATAGCTGCCGTATTTAAGACCCTAGTTACTACGTCTCATGATCCTCTAAGTAGGGTCTAAGGGTAGATGGAGGGTCTAGCTGCTGTTGGAGAACGGAGGAGCTTGGAGGTTGAGATTTTACTTCTCGGCCTAGGATCTCTGGGATTGAGGTTTGACGGCTTCAGATTGTGAATAGCCCACACCTTAGACCCTACCTGGACCACAAGTTGAAATGATGGCGCACCCCTCGTATAAAGTCTGTTATTCTACATACTTGTGGGGTTAAACCCTAAAAACCCTGACTTGCTTTGACAGCCAAACTTAGTCTGAGGCTATTGACCTCGGCCTCACCCGTGAAGCAGGGCCAGCGAGGCCACGGCTTTCTTGGACCTGAAGCACTAAGACCCTTATGCCCAAAGGGTCCTAAGAATGCAGAGCAGAAGCAAAGTTTTCTAGTAGGAGTTACTGCTGTGGTATGGGTATGTGTGCCCCATATTGGTACTTAGGACCCGCCGTCCAGGGCTTCAGGGCTTAAGGATTCAGGATCTTGGGAGTTTTGGGCAGGATTTAAGGGTTTGGGGTCTCAGGGTGTCGGCCGAAACACCAAACAAACCTACCTTCTCAGCAGTTTAAGTCGGTAGGTTTTCGGACACGTTGAATCGAAGGTTCTACAAATTCCCGAGGCTGCCGGGGACAGGATGGTCGTGGTTCAAAGGACCGAAAAACTTACCTTTGGTTCGTAGGGAATGGAGGAATGAGGTACAATTGCAACTACTATTACTACCATTCTTCCATTCCCGACTAACCAAAGGTAAGAAAAGTATAAAGCTGGGAGGTGGAGCTGATTCAAGCCTTTCGCCCTCCTCTTCCCAGAGTCCTAAATGTAGAGGCTTGAACAACTAAGAACTCAGAAAAGGGTTTTTGGGTTTAGGGTTTTTGGGTTTAGGGTTTAGGGGTTTAGGGTTTAGGGGTTTAGGGTTCCTCACACAATGGTAGTTTGAATTTGTTAGTAATCTCCAAAAGCCAGTCTAACTATCAAGGGCGCCTGATTGCATTTTGCAGCCCTTGGGTTCCCTTACATCCTGTGCCCCACAAGACGCCCACCGTGATCCCTGAGCCCTAAACCTCAAAACCTAAACCCTAAATCCCAAACCCTTATCCCTAAACCCTGAACCCCCCGTGATCCCTAAACCCTAAACCGTCAACCCTAAGCCCACCGCGATCCCAGCACGGGGATGCTGAAGAAGCCTGCTCCTGACAGGCCCTATGCGGCCGAAGTGCTGGAGGCCGGTAGTCGACCCCTTTCAACCTTTTGCTGGGGTATTCTAATCCCTAACTATAATCCCAAAATGCTCCAAAAGCTTAACCTCTAGTTTCCCAGGATCGGACAAGTGGTCGACATCATGGCTCCCAGAATCCTTCAAACTGCAGGTCTACTGCAGCTCCTTCGGTTTTCCTGACGAGGAAACCATTAAAAACTATAGTACATACATATACATACATATATATATATATATATAGATACATACATACGTGTATATATATATATATGTATATATATATATATACATATGTTGACATTCATAGACACAGGGGTAGTCTACCGGCCTATTGCGCGCTTGTACCTTCCAGAATCTACCCGAAAGCCTCGGAAATGTAGGAGGCTTCGCTTTTGCAGGTGAACCCAAAACACGCCGAGCTCAGAGCCTCCAACACTAAACGCCCCAAGCAGTATGGTCTTGATCCTGACTTCGACTAGGCTCCGGTACTACCTCTTCTTTCTTGCCGTTTAGGGCTTACTTGGACCGCCGAGGTATGCAGACTAGCAGCCTTTAATACGTATTGTGCCATTATGTTACTATTTTCGTTTTTTGAATTAGTGTTTATGTTTGAGGGTTTAGGGTTTAGGGTTCACTTCAAGTTTTAGGGTTTAGGGTTGGAGGGCATCTGGGAAGTCATGAAAATATCCGGGACACACCTTGGAGGCTGCGCAAGACGTGATCCGACTGGGCACCGGAGCAGATGCAGCTGCTGTGGCACCCAGCGTTTCGGGTGTAGACAGTGCACTGGGTCTGGTTGTTGACGGTGCTATTCAGTTTAGTTAGGACTCCATTGCAGGGGGGGGGGCTAAAGTTTTCTTGTGTGCCTAGGATCTAGTAGCGAGGTGCCTAAGGGGTTTAGAAATGAAAGGTCTTGGGTTGGAGTCTAGAGGCTAGAAGAGTATGCAGAGCACCCGATGTGTTTCGTTTGCTTTTGTTGGTTGCAACTACATTGCTGGGAGATTACATATGTACTTTTTTTGCAGGCACCAAGACCAAAGACTCGAAACGTTTGGGTCTCGGTCTTGGCTTAGCAGGGTCTAACACATTTTGCATACATATCATAGATCGGTATATAGGTCGATCGGTAGATGAATCTACAATCCACAGTCACAGCTATAGATTCACAAGTACACACACATACACAGCCTTGTGTTTGTGGAGAATAGACGCTGATCTCAGAGAGTGAACCAGGACCGAAGCAAGCGGGAACACTCCCAAGGAAGCGGCCACCATAGATCTGAGACCCCTGAGTCGGCAAATTCCAAAGCAGAGGCTACTTGAGTTGCATGCCGCAAGGTCTGCACTGAAGCTTCAAGAAGGATTCAAGGATGGTTGGTAACTCTCCACCCCAAGCTCTAAACTTCAATCCTTATTGCTTTCAACCCCGAATCCTTAAACCGGAAGCCGGTTTTGCAACTTCAATAACTAAGCCCTATACACGCTCACATATAATCAAGTTTTCTTGAATCCAATGAACCTACACAAAACTCATCAGACCTACAACAACACTAACCACAACCCCTCCCTTCAACAAAATCAGAGTTCTGTAATCACTCTGTACCTCAGGCACGTCTTGGTCGCCTTTTGGATGCTATGCTCTCAGATCTCTGATGGGGTGAGGGCTTCGATCTCGGTTCGTATTTATTAGCATTCCCTAGCGCACCAGTTACCTAAATAGTAGGTTAGAGGGGTACCGAATATATGGCTGGCAACTCACTGTTTAGGTGACTGAAGCCCTAGGGATGAGCATCATGTATTCGTACGAGTATTCGTATTGGGTTTTGGGATTTATGGTTTAGTGTTTGCATAGAGAACTTTACATATACAAAGTATATACCTAGGTCGGCCTCTGGGACGTTTTATATTTTTCTTATCGGGCTTAAGAAGATCTTATTTACGAATATGTTTCAGGGGGTTTAGAGGGGCAGCCTAGATACTCTGGCCCGTAGACTTCTATCAAAGGGCCTTGAGGGCTTGAGGCTTCTAGCATGTGCAGGCAGGTTTCCTTTCCCGACCTGCACTTCCTTCACGATTTGGTAGGTGAAGCACGTGTATATACTGTTTGCAAGCTTAGTTGCCGGGATATGGGTGTCTGGGGAACCCGTATCTGTATGGTGTTTTTTTGCTGTGATGT
Organism: Symbiodinium sp. CCMP2592; assembly: GCA_905221615.1. Classification (NCBI taxonomy): domain Eukaryota; class Dinophyceae; order Suessiales; family Symbiodiniaceae; genus Symbiodinium; species Symbiodinium sp. CCMP2592. Next base: position 1,370,422 of record CAJNDT010002668.1, on the reverse strand, counting down.
CGACACGCGGCATTCATCCCTAGTCCGGGCCTTTGCCACTTGAATAAGCCACGAGCCAACTACAGAACTACAGTCATCACCATTCTTTGTTACAGTCTTCGGTGCAGTCCTGGTCGAGAATGCGGTTTGTGATGCCTAGAGCAATCCCCGCTGAACGCTAAAATCTCCGCAGACGTCAAATGTCGCAGCCATTTGTTGGGCTCTTGCTCCAGCTATCCTCCCGGTGTCGACTCTCTTCGCGCTCTGCACTTCTGTTCCCATTCAGGCGCAGGGCCTAGTCATGGTTATTTCTCTGTGGCTCTAGCCTCTATACGGGTTCCCTTACAGGCTACTATGAGAGTTTAGGGCTTAGGTATCTATTGGCACCCCAATAAGGGTGCCAGAATGTTGAAGGGTACCATGAGAGTTTAGGGTTTAGGGTGTAGGGGCCCTATAATGATGGAATGAGGTTCCTGTAGAGGCCTTCGGGACCCAGGGTAATTCGTCCATCATTGACTGTTGATAAGTTCAAGTTACCTAACTCATAGGAACCCCTAGGGGGGTAGGGGGGTAGGGGGTTCTTAACTTAAGGAATTACAGTCCCCTTAGCCCCTAAGCAGCTTAAGCTTCCTGAGTGAAAAACTGCACTTTACTTCTTGCGCTGATCCTCTTGAACATATAGGTGGTTGTCAAAATTAGGGTCCCTTTTTGGGTCCCTATTATAGTACGGCACCCCATATTTAGGGTACCCAAAAAGGGACCCTATTTTGACAACTACCCATTTGTCAACGGGCAGGTGGACAGGAGAAGGGCGTAGTTAGTATTCGGATGGCCCTATAGTTGCTGTATGACTCGCGTATAATACTAACAATATACCCCAGAGCCTGCTCGAATTATCAAGGCCCCTCTATGAAACTCATCCTAAGCCCCATGCCACAAGACCTGGACCCTCAAAGGAAGACCCACAAACTCGTTGCAAGCATGTTTGAGGCTCATCGTGTCTTATTTCTGCTTCTGGCCGAGGGTTTAGGGGATTCTGTTCGAGGGTATACCAGCCTACAGGGCTAACTTGCATCTTTGGGAGAGTGGATTTTGCGATGCTTGGCTGGCAGCCGAGCGAGACGAAATGGCCGCCTACAGCCACACACGGACACAGACACGGACACGGACACGGACATGGACACGGACACCGACACAGACACACACACACACATATACACACACACACACACACACACACACACACACACGCACACGCACACGCACACGACCCCCCCCCCACACACACACACACACCCACCCACACACGCACACACACCCCACACACACACACACCCCACACACACACACACACCCCACACACACACACACACACACACCCCACACACACACCCCACACACACACACACACGCACTAGAATTCCATGTGCAGCTGCATCCCATAGATTCACCTAAGACCATCGCTGTTGGGCTCCTCCGAAATGTCCGCCGAACTTCCGAACAACGGAAATCAAGGTGTGTTCTTGCGGCTGAGCATTCCTATCTATCTTTTAGGGTTCATCTCCACATCTCTTTTGCGATAATCTCATGCGCCCGTCATACCTGTGAATCGGGATCCGCTTCCCACCCAAACATTGTTCTTACCCTGGCCTTGAACCGAGTTCCGTGTAACATCGTGTATCGATAACAGCCGAACCTCAACCGGAAAATCCTCTGGATCTGCGCTCTACATCCTCTCTGAACCCCAAGCCCTTGAACCCTTGATCAAATACTCTGGCCCAGGATCTTTAATAACCTGAATATTGGCTTTCGGATTCGACTGGATGATGTTATTAGCAAAAGCAGCCACCCTAAAACACAAACATAAGTGTGTATATATATATACACACAGATATACACACATCTATATACACATGCATTCGCTTACTGTTTTTTTTGTAAATCCATGTATACCTATACATCAAGTGTGTGGGGGAGAGAGAGGGAGAGAGAGAGAGAGAGAGAGAGAGAGAGAGAGAGAGAGAGAGAGAGAGAGAGAGAGAGAGAGAGAGAGAGAGAGAGAGAGAGAGAGAGAGAGAGAGAGAGAGAGAGAGAGAGAGAGAGAGAGAGAGAGAGAGAGAGCGAGAGAGCGAGAGAGCGAGAGAGCGAGAGAGCGAAAGGATGCGTTTCAATATTCAGCCCCTGCACTGAACCCCTTTTTTTCCGCCGAGGCATGGCATTTTCCATGGCTTCGCAGGAGGCTCTTGAGCAACTTATTCGGATCAACTGGGCCTCGGTCCTTCATATGACACAAAACCATATATTCCATATATGGGGGTTTAGGGTTTACGGTTGAGTTCAACTGAGGCTTTAGGTGCTGTTGGGCTGGATGAGTTGATAAGGGTTTGCTGAGGTCTTGTTCGGGTATGTTTGAAGCTTGGTGGTTTAACAAGTGTTCTTTTCGAAGAGCCTAGACCAACATGAGCGAATGACCGCCCTGGTAATTGTGGGCTTTACCTGTTGGCTACTCAATGTAACACATGAGCCTGCCTGGTTACGATGCCCTCGAAGACTCCGAGTACAAGCCCAGCACTGTAACACACGAGTCATGAGCCCCGTTAACTTATTGGCTGTAAACTCAACTTTTCAACTTTTGGGGTTCTTATAAGGTAGTCGATTCTGAAAGTTTCAACTTGCATTTCCGTGGGTTTTGGGCCAGTGAGTTAAGGGTGTAGGGTGTAGGTGAGAGTATACCCATGATCTGCCCAAACAATAACCCCAAAGGTAAATCCATAATCACACCCAGGGCATGCGATAGAAGCCTGGAGCATAGAGCTGTTTTGCGCCAGTTGTAATGGAAGGGTAGAACGAGGAAACTCCCAGAAGCCACCTCACCTGTCACTGCGGACCTATGCAGGAAGACTTTTCCCTTGGCCGCTTGTTGGACGTGAAGTTCAACGAGAGTCTCGGTTGGTTTGATAGAAGCAACCCTGCTACAAAAAGCATCCGAGCAACCACATGAAGAATCTCGCTGAGCACTTCAGGTTCTGTAAGGAATATTTTGGCTACCAGTAAAAGCCTGTTGAGCGCCATGACACCAGGCCACACATCATGTGTCTGTCGTCACCGTCTGTCAACGGGCCTATATCCATCGCCCAGGATCTTTGCCCGATGCGGAAGAAAGGAGATCCCTTTAAGCTGATGATTAGCTATCTTGCGCTCAGAGGTACTGCTGGTACGTAAGCCCCCGAAGCTACATAAACCCTAAGCCCGAAACACCTACCCAGGATTCATGCCCGCCTAGACAAGTTCCAGGCGCTGATGCTTGAGAGTTTAGACGGTTTAGGGTTGAGGTCTCTTGGGATTTAGTATTAGGTGGGGAGGGTTGCTGCTTATCGGTTCGGCGACGTGGCAAAACCACTCATCAGCGATGAAGGCTTTGAGGGTTTATGATAAAAAAGCAATCATCGAGATATTGTCAACTCGCACCTCTGGTGCAGCAGTCGGGAGTGTTGCGGACTAATGAGTCGAATAATATAGGAGCCTGATTAAGAAAACCTGGGTCTTTATCAGTGTTCTTTGTATGAGTCCGAACCCTTCTCGGCTTTGCGATGCTGAGACCCTCACTCGGCCCTAAACGCCAAACCTCTCTTGTACCGCATATATATATATATATATATATATACATATATGTATATATATATATATATATATATATATATTTACATATGTATGCAGAATGTATATATAAATATATATATATATATATATATATATATATGTATGTATCACAAAAACGCGTACAAGCCTCAACCGTGAACTCTAAGACCGTTAAGCTCTATGCACACCATTTCCTCGAACCCTTATATGCTTCCGAACGAGGCTGCGATTGACACGAAGGCCGACGACGTCAAGCTCCAAGGGGTGGACTTGGCTGTCCAAGGTGCATCGACTGTGGCTTGAATCACTTGTGCGCTTCCAGAGATTCGCTCGACGTATTACGTATCGAGCTGACACTGGATGCTAAGGTATGTATCTACCTACGTCCTTGTCATCTATCCCGCTACCCATCTTTTGACCTGACGCCTCCTTCCATTCGTATCGTTTGCCCTCGCAGAGTACACTAGCGGCTGGCCAACAAATCCACCATGAACCCTGAAAGGTGAGATTGACAAAATAAGCCCTTAACCCTATTAAAACCCTAACCCTCAGCTTCAAACGGTAAAGCCTAAACCCGAACCGCCCTTTTTAAGAAATCCTCAACCTGCAGGCCTTGAGGCTCAAGTCGAGACAGCGAGCGGCCAGATTTCCAAGTTGGAGGAGGCCGGAGGTTTCGGGCCTCAGGGTTGAGAGTGGGTTCAGGGTTCTACAGGGTTTTTGGGTTTAGGGCCTCAGGGTTGAGGGTTCCTTTCGATGGAGCTAGGGTTTAGGGCTTAGGCTTCCTGTATACAGGGTTTCAGGGTTGTGGGGCGGTTCTTGATTGCTTCCAGACTCTGCACGGAGGCTGTGCGCGGTCATCGCAGCCGTTGTGTTGGTGCTGGTGTGAGGGTGGTAGTAACTGGTAGTACATAGCGGGTTGTGGTTTTGCTAGTGGCGCTGGCGGCCTTCGCGGCGGTAGCGTTGTGCGCGGACAAGAGCGGTGGCAGAAATGATGACTATATCGCAGGAGCAACTCGGCATAACACGATATTCGTCCAGCTCACCCGCGCATGCCACAAAGCCTTACATATCAGAATGACGGTAGCAACAACCGTCCGCAACCACGTGCCAGGTTCTCAAGTCCAAAGCCAACGCTCGAGACGTGCCCACGTTGCCCCAGCATCTCGGCATCAATGCCACTCCCTACACCCCAAGCCCTGAACCCCAAAAAGGTAGGTTCTTCAGGGTTAAGGTCAGGCTTTGGACTCTACACCTCTGGACTTGAACGTATCAGACCCAGAGACGGTACTGTTTGTATTGCTTGAGGACGGAAACTTCAGCCTTAAACCGCAGCGTAGGTAGGATTTGTAGTATCAGGGCCTTACATATACCCTAAACCCCAAACACCTAAGTTCGAGCACTAAGCCCCAAGCCCCAAAGTAGGTACCACTGCCATTGATGTACTTGTAGCTGTGGACTGTGACTGGATCGCTGAACCTTCTAAGGTTCCACTCCCTGGTGGATGCGGTGCAGCAAAAGGCTGCGAGAGGGTGCAATGCGGGCGTATGGAAATCGATTCAAAACCTCATAAATGCCATGTGGAGCCCCAAGCCACTTATTTCTTGGTTGTCATTGCTCATATGACTGGTCGAGAGAACAAATGGTTAATGGCCAAGTTGGGGCTTCAGCGCTACCCCACAACTCTCCACCTTCCAGGCAGAGGTCACAGAGGTCCCCACCAACTCGCAGCTGGAGGCAGCCTGGCCAGGAATAGCTCTCGAACAAAAGGGCTACCAGCTTCGACTGAGCTGGTTTACAGCAAGTGCTGAGCCAGCCCAGGGATACAGGAACTCTGGTTGATTTTGATGCTCTCGAACAAAGGCTACCAGCTTCGACAGGGCTGAATTACAAAAACTGCTGAGACCACGATGTTCGAACAACTCTACAGAGCAAGTGCAACGCATGGAGCACATAGTGTCGTGTGATCAACGCTGAGGTTTTTATGGAATTTGCAGGCTTGAAGTGCTTTGGATTTGTCTCCGGCTCTATGTCTATGTTCCACATCTGGCGTGCAAAGCTGCCCGCTGTCCCATTGTCTTGCTCGTTTCCTCATCCTTTACCACCCAGGCCGTCAAGAAGCTGCTGGACCTGAAGATCGACTCGCCCGCTGTGGAGTCGATTAAGGACCTGCCTGCAACTTTTCGGATTCAGGGATTCGGGCTTACAACAATAACGGCAACAGAATAATCATGAGCATAATCACCATCATCATAGGCAGAATAATAATCATCTTAAAATACCCCATGGCGACCAAAATAACAGCAACTATAGGAACGATAAACAAGTAGCAACATAAGAGACGTGCAACTACTGGAAGACGACCCTCTAACGTGTACCATCTTGGTGAGGGCCTTCTTGGAGGTTCCTTGCCTCATCAGAACTAGGTGGCAATTTGGGAAACTTGTTAATTTCCCTTATGGTTCCTATAGAGGTACCTATTCATAAATACTTTTCAGAGCCCCAAAACTACAACCCTGAGAAGTACAACTGCCACCAGGAAGGAGTTGGCGAGGGTTTCTAGGTCCAGCGCAGGGGCGCTTTGGCATTGCATCTCACCTTTGCATACCCTGAGGCCCCAAAGTAGTTCCTTTTCGGGGTATATATATATATATATATATATATATAGAATCCTATAAGGTAATCCCAAAAAGGAACTATTTTGGGGCCTCTGGGTAAACCCTACGACCTTACAATCCCAAGCATTCGTAAAACCAATCAACCTCGTGCACTCCGAACTCGCACACACCGGCCTGTTAGGGGCTGAGGTCCTGCCATAAACCCTGCAGACCTTAAACCCTGACCCTTTAATGAAACCCTTGAAGAACGGTACTATAGTGGGGTCACAGGGGCCTTCATGGTGAAACCATGCGGAAGACTGTGGTTATACGTTATACGGGTCGTAGGGAGAGTTTGACGCAATTTACAATTTGTAACGGTTCTAAAAGGGTTTTCATAAGTTGAAGGTAGGGGCTTGAGCAATTATTACAGGGTGGGGGGGGGGGTCCTGCTGTGGCTAACAACAAGAATACCGAGGGACGAGGGTTCGAATTGCTCACTCTCCGAATTATGGTAGGTTGAGGTTAGGGTGTAGCGTTTCAGGCTTCAGGCTTTAGGGCTTAGGGTTTGAGGTCTGGTGTTGAGGGCTTCAGGGCTTGATTGAAGTCTAGCATTTAGGGCTTTAGGGTTTCGGGTGTGCCCCGTCAGATAGACTAAACCACGTTGCTTGGAGCGTGCACTCTCCGTCGTACCTAAGCCCCTACAGCAAGAATCCGCACCCCGTGAACCCTTTGGGGGATCCTTGTGTGAATGACCCTTTATGGAGGGTCATCGAACTAGGATACTATAATAGGGTCCCCTTTAATGGTACTATAGGGTTCTAGGGCCCCCTTTAAGGGCTCATTTAAGGATTCCTCTAAGGGTTCTGCAGTGCGCCTGTGCAGGAGGCCCTCGAAAGTCAGCTCCGGACCCATGCCACCGAGTTCCAAGAGAGTCGTGAGGCCGCCTCCAAGGAGGCAAAAAAGCAGCCCGACATGCAGAATAATCTTTAGGGGGTTTCAGGGTTAGGGTTTAGGGTTTAGGGCTTAGGGTTTAGGGTTTGGGGTTTAGGATTGTCAGGTGTGTTTGTTCATGGTGTCTGTGGTGTTTAGGGTTATCTGTATTGGGGCCATTATGGGTTTTCATTTTTTGTCGTTTTGGTTTCCTGTTTCACGGTGTGTGGTTTATGGATTGCGGCAAGGTTACGGGGTTTAGGGTTCAGTCTTGCGGGTCTAAGGTTTTTAAATTCGGGGTTTCAAGAGAGGGTCATGCGGGTTCGTAGCAGAGCTGACAAGCTTTAGACGAACCCGGCCCTCACGTCAACATAAGGGTCCATGTGCCCGTATAGCATATACGTTGGCACCAAGTACCTTACCTAAATATGTGAGCACATGGAACCCTGGGGTATGTCATGTAACCGGCTGGCTGGCAGCTCGGTCGTCATGTACTGTACCGCCAGGTAGGAGGCAATATTCCTGCGAGTAACCTATACGCTCGAACCTGAAATAAGCATAACCCTATTCTAATTATTTAAGGTCCCTTTCTTAATCGGAAACTTTGCTCTACCGAAGCAGCTGGGCCAAACTACGGCTTGTTCCGAAATCCTGAATGCTGAGCTGCGATGTCGAGAGTATCTGCAATGTGCAGCAATTCAGGAACCAGGGACGCCAATGATGTAACTCTGAAGACATGTTTGATCCAAACCAGTTTCAAAGGCTTAGGTTTCTTGTGGCAGATGAGCGCGCAACTGTTTGGGGATCAACTAATTAAGATCCTGAATCCAACAAAACTGTGCTCCTGCACCCCATGCACGTGCCTAAACCATACACTCCAGCCCCGAACGTACAGCTGAGGCATATGCAGGAGTTGGATGACTTGCGTGTGGAGGTTGCCCGCAAGGCCCGGCTTCAAGGGTTGGGTTACCGCTGCACAATTCGCTGGCTCTGGGAATCTTATAAGCGTCAAGCTTGGCGGCGCACGACTGTCCGAATTCCCAGCCCGACACCCAGTCCAGAGACTCAAAAACCTGCGTCGCCTAGTCCCACACACGGAGCATCCAATCCTCCACCCGAAAATGCGAATCCGAAACTCAATCACTATCACTGCCAGCTACAGGCATTCATTCATGACCTCACTCAATGAGCGTCTCGGTCCGCCTCGAACTGGCGCTGCGCGTGTCTTACTGCCGCTCTGCGGTGCCACGCGCGCTGCCTCCGAGGCCTAGCGCCAAGAAGGCCCGAAGCAGCCCCCAGGGCCCGATGCTTCAGGCTGCATCATCCTAGCGGGACTGATGGCGCGCTCCGCGCTGCTCATCTCTGAACAGCTACAGGCCCAAAACCAAAGCATGAGTAGTCCTTGAGACTCTACAGCCCTCAAAGCCCAGAACACCAAACACCGAAACCTGGTTTGGAAGATCATGGGACTTAGCAAGTAAGGTGAAAAGTACCCTCATTGGACTTGTAAGTTATTGTAGCTGTATTTGCCGTATATATAGCGTTAGTTCTGAAGTCTCATGATCCTCCAAAACCTTAAGTGCAGGGTCTGTCTCGCCCTCTTGTATAGCGCTTTCGAAATCATGTGGCAAGGAAGTAAGGGTTTAAGTCCCTTAGTTGGAGTTGCAAGTCGTTATAGCTATAGTTTCCTTAATCATAACCCGGCATAGTTACAAAGTCCCATGACCTCCAAGAAACAGTCCTTTCTCAACCTCTTGTATAGCACCTCCGAGATCCCTTGAGAAGCAGAAAAAAAGACAACCCAGAGATGATCCCCCAACTCCCTAAGTCCCCAAACCATAAACGCCCCCCCCCCCCCTCCCCCCCAAAAAAAAACTAAACCTCTGAACTCTATACCCTGAACCTAAACTGCCCTAAACCCCTTTCCTCCTAAACTTCCGTACCCTGAACCACCCCCCACCCCCCCACCCCCCCCGGAAACCCTAAGCCCCTTAAACTCTACACCCTAAGCCCCACCAGACTTCTCTAAGCCCCCTAAACCCTACACCCTGAACACACTTAAAACCCCAACCCCTTAAACCTTGCACCCTAACCACCCAAAACCCCCTTAACTCAACTCACCTAAACCCCCTACACCCTACACCCAAAACTTCAGACCCCCTAAACCACACCCAAAATTTCAGACCCCCTAAACCACACCCAAAACTTCAGACCCCCGAAACCCTGAACCCCACCAAGCTTCCCGACTAAGCCCCCGAAAACCTTCCTAAATTTCCTTAAATTAGTAGCCGAGTAGGCAACCTTTAAGCTTTTGGGGCTTATATAAAATCCTGCCATAATTGATTTTTCTTCTAGGGTACTCAGCCCCTAAGAAACCCTAAACCTCCCTAAACTCCCTTAAACCCCAACCGTAAACCCTTAAACTTTTTTATAGAACCCTTTTAGATCTCTTTAAAGAGCCCTTATGGATGCTTTTAAAGGGTAAACCCTGACTTCCCCAAAGAAAGTGCAAACTGTTCGAGGCCGAGACTTCGGCCGTGCCGACGCTTCAGCAGTTGGAGCTCCGCTTGGGGGATAAGGCTTGCCAGGATTTCGGGTTTAGGCGTTCAGGGTTAATTAAGGGTTCAGGGCTTCGGGGATGTTTAGGGATTCAATGTTTTGGGGGTTTAGGTGTTAGTTAAATGTTTTGCCTGCGAGGGTTTAGGGTTTCGGGGTGTCCGAGATGATTCACGGTTTTCGTACTTGCTTGGAAGTTCACACGACCTGTACTAAGACTTGTTGAAGATGGATTTGCATACATCGAGCCTGTATGGTCGTCAAATCTACCAAGCTTTCAAGCAGCATTCCTGGGGCAAGGTTTGCGGCTTTGAGCTTGCCGGTGGCTCTGGGGACAAACCGCGAGCATTCAGGGCTGTGCGGCAGCATGGCCGTACCGTAGGTTCATGCCCCGAATTCCGCACATGCAAGACATATAAACATGATCAACGCTTCAAGAGCCTCGAAACGCTTGGTTGTCCGAAACAGCTCGCAATGGAATGCCACGATTCGTGAACGACGGCCCTTTTCGTTTAAGGTTCCGTTTGCAAAGCGAAAGGTAGCGTTCCGGGTCCTGCCAATTTGATCGGTATTGTGTACCTGACCATCTGCTAGAAATCATGAGCCGAAGCACCCCTAAGCCTAAATGTTTCAGGGCGCAAGCACAAGCATTTAAAAGCTACAAAGAACGGCACAAGTGTAGACTACTTAGGTGCTATGTTTCGTTCTGACAGGCGGATGTTTCAGCTGTTCCGACGTACGAGCAGATGCAGGCGCTCGGATAATTAGGAATGAGGGTGTTTGGCTCTTCGGTCTTGTGTTTACCAAGAGTACAATTTAAAGCAGTGTGACATTCCAGGGTCGAAAGCTTAAACGTTCGGCCACACGGCGATGTCTGCATGTTGTTCACTGTTTTTTTGGCCTTGACTCGGCACGATACGGACCTAGCTTCATGCGCATTGACTGTCCATGGCTCTGTGCTCTCGGTTTACAGGTATATGAACAAGGGTCTGTGTCAGGTTTTACATAGCTCCTTACAGATACGAGTGAAAGTATATCTTGGGCCGTGGTGCCCCTTTGGGCATACTGCACTGAAAACACGCAGCTACTGTGAACGTCTGCGTGCTCGTAGTCATATCGTCAAAGATAGGTCAGGCCTCGACTCCTGTCGATGGCCAGAAGCGCTAGCAGGGAAAAGCAAGCAAATTCCCCGTGTCAAACCTCGGTTTCGGGCTTCGGCTGTAGACTTGATATTGTAGGGCATACAATTTTGCAAACAGGTGAAGCGCATAGCGCTAAATATGTATATGTCAATACGTGTGCGTATATATATATATATATATATGTATATGTATATATATATATATATATATATACATACATACATATATATATATATATATAAATATATATATATATCATGATTATGTACATGTACATACGGCTGCAATAGTCGAACACGGTTGAGATAACATAGAGCAAGAAATCTCAGTAAGCTTTGACAGGCCATATACCAGTATGGAACTAAGCCCCCAAAAACCATAGTAGGGATGGTCTTACGGTACCTCATTATATTCCATAAGGATTACGTAATGGTAGGGTATATGGACTCTGAAAGCTTTGAGCGGCCATCCTCCCAAACCCTCAACCCTAAACCCAGACCCTAAACCCTACACCCAGACCCTAAACCCTAGACCCCAAACCCCAAACCGAAACCCTCCAAGCTTTGAGAGGCCATGCTCCAGATCCTGGAGCTGAAAGCCGACTCGGCAAAGGTGCCGACTTTGAACGACCTCAAGGCACCTCTAGGGTCCCTTTCACGGTCCCTTTAAGGAGTCCTTTAAGGGCTCCGTTAAGGGCTGCTTTAAAGAGTCCTTTAAAGCTTCTAAAGGGGTTCCTCTGATGATTACGATACTAGGGTTGGGATTTAGGATGTAAGGTTGGTGTTCAGGGTTTAAGGTTGGGGTTTAGGGTTCAAGGTTCTTATTAATTGGGGTTGCTTTGCCAACGATTTAGGGTTTAGGGTAGTTGCAGGATCATGGGGCTTTGCGGCTAGTGCTAAAGATAGGGCAGGTAGAGTGATAAATAGTTACCACTCCAACTAGGTATTTACAGCCTTGCTTACTAAGTCCCATGATCCCCCCCCACAACAAATGTATATTTTGTCGGGTTGCTTTCAGGGTTCCTACAAGGGTTACCAGACAAGTTTTAGGTCTATACGGTTTCAGGTTTAGGCATTTTGGTGCAGGGTGCAAGGCTTTAAGAGCAAGTTTTAAGGTCTAGGGCCTAAAAGGTTTTATGAGCATGAGGCTGTAAGGATCTTCCAAGGTGGCTTTCCGCTCCAGGGGTTTGAGATTCCAGGAGCATTCCTTTCTGCTTTTCTGGTGGTGTAGATGGGGAGTTTCGGGCTGTTAAAGTTAGTGTTAAATCAAGATGTCTTCCTTGTGATAATGTGTTTCCCAAGCCCTGCAAATTGCATCGACATCGTAGGCTCTTAACTCAACCGAAACAGGTTTTCAGGGTCCCGAAAGCCTTTCGCACAATCCTGCAGACTTTCAATTTGAACCTCATAGACCTCTAGAAATCCCAAGCCTGAAGCCGGTCACCCTGAAAACCCTGTAGTTCCCTGAATGAGTCTGGGTTGTCCTTTGGGATCTCTTTTAATTTCCCCTACTATTTTGTAGAGAGCCATAATAGTAATTAATTTTCAAAGGGCTTAAAGGACAACTCAGGAGTCTGAAAGGAACCGGAAGCCGGACATCCGCAAGGAACAGCAACATGTAAGCCCCGGGGCAGGCTCTGGAGGAAGTCGTCTCCACCAAGGCATCTACCAGTCAGGCCAGCCTTCGCGAAGCCCCTAGAGCGAGCACGTCACTTAGGGGTACTTAGAAATAACTTTCAATTTTTGTTTGTTATAATCCCTCAGAAACAGCTAAAATTATAATTTTTGCTAGGGTTCTAAGTTCAGTATAGTTCACTAGTAAATTAGATCCATGCAGGATCCTGCTTATATACTAGGACTACAAGAACTCGGACCGGGGACCACTAAGTCTAAGGAGCCTTCAGCCCTCAAATCTCAGAGACGATATATCAAACTCCAGAAAGTTGGAATATGGTTTCATGGTAGGATACCCTATAATTTACCATAGAAAGGTTAGGATAATCATATTCCAACTTTCTGGCTTTCACCTTAGGCCTAAGCCTGCTTCAGGTTTCTATATTGCTTTCTAAGAGCGACCGGGTGTTCATTCGGGACATCTTCATGAATTTAGCGGTACTGGGCTCTCTGGCGATGTCCTTTGCTGCGGGTTGTTTTCCGATCTGCCTCGGTCTATAGGGCGGGGTTTCACTACCGAAGACTTGGAAAGTAGGTGATAACTGGGCCGATAAGGTAGGGTTATCCTAAGTATAACCAGGTACCAATTTCTAATTCCCCTGTTCCTTTGCGTGCTTCCGGGGTTTCGTATGGGGGCCTAAGTAATCCCAATTCTATTGTAGGGTTCCTCACTACAGTTACAGTATTCTATAAGTACCCAAAGCCTTGTTGTAACTATTCTTGTTGATGTTAAGGCCCGTATACCATGTTGTTTTGCACTAAACCTGAACCCCTATAGTACCCCTATAGAACCCCTTGAAGGAACCCTTTTTGGGGTTTAGTGCTGGGCTCTGGCTGGCAGGTTCCGACCCTGGCCAACTTCGAGCTTTTGCTGCAACATCGGTCTCAGGCCATGTGCCTCAGACTAGGGCTTACTTGAAGGATCATGGGACTTACTAAGTATGGTTATAAGTACCTTGATTGGGGCTATACGTGGTTATAAGTATAGTTACCCTAATAACAACCTTACTTGCTAAGTCCCATGATCCTTCAAGTTTAGTTTTGGGTTTTAGGGTTTAGGGGTTTATGGGTTTAGAGGTTTTTTGGGTGAGGGTTTTATCATATAGCTGGGTAGACACATAGTTAGACAGATCCGTTGTTGGACGAGAGTTTGAGATTCCAGGCACTCATGCGGTTTTGAAGGTATGGTTCGCATGGTTTCGCAGAGCTAGGGACCGGAGTCATCGGGGGTGGCGCTGTTGAAGCCCTGAATACACTGGGTTCAGCGTTCAGGTTGTGGAGTTCAGGGTTTAGGGTTGAGAGTTCAGGGCTCGGGGTCCGCAGTTTAAGAGAATTATTAGGGTGCAGGGTTTGGGGTTTAGGGTAATTAAGCCATGACTAAGCTTTGTCCTGTGCCAAACAGCAGTCCATCTAGCATGATGTTTCAGAAGGATGTGGCTGATGAGTGCTGCATGTCTAATCTCCTGGTTCCTTGTGGCTCTCAACACTACAGTAGCCCGCAACCCGCAACTGAAATACCATATTAAGATACCCTCATGATAACCTGAGAACAGTGGAGACAAAGACCATGCCGAACCACCCCCAACTACTTAAAACGCGATGCCCGGCACAACCCTAAAGCCAAAAGCCCTCAACCCTTGAACCTTAAATCCTCAAAACATCCTAAAACATACGCCGCCCCTTAACCCTAAAACTCAATGCAGCCTGAAGGCTCCAGGCTCAGGTCAGCCGCCCTGGGCCCAAAACCCCGAAGTTCGAAGTAATGTAGTGGCCTTAGCACGGTTTAGGGTTTTAGGTTGAGGGTTAAGGGTAACTTACCGAGGCCTCAGCGGAGAATCATGTTGTGTTGACGGTGTGAAGGCTGCGCAAGCACTGCGTGAGGCCGGCATTTGCTATCTTTGCAAGGCCTGAAGCTGGTGTTGCTGCAGGCCGAGGACTCTTTTGCGTCTGCCATGTTGCAGACTGACGAAAATCTTGGACAGCTCGTGTGACGGGTGAGAAGAGCCTCCGCCACAATTTCAACTGTTGAGGCCGAAAGAAGCTGACAGCACTGTAAGGGACGGCCTTATTTTGCAGGCGCGCTTTCGTGTCGCCAAGGAGCGGTGCAGTCTGGTCGGAAGTGCTACGGCTCTTTGAGAGAGTTGTATACCGATCCCGACAGGGCTGAGAAGCGTCGTGTTTGAATCTTGACTACGTCCCAAGATCCCCCAAGTACTGTCCTGGACTCTAGACCTGGATGCTGAATCCTAGTGTCCTGGCTCTTAGACTCTTCAGGACCTCTTTGTGCCTCAGGAGTACTCCACCCGTCTCAGTTCTCCCATGCCCAAAACGTGGGTTCTTTCCGGAGCACTCCTTTGCGGAATCTTGGTCTGCAGGGTAAGCCCAAGCCCTCCTTTTACGAATCTGGGGATGCAGAAATTAGGTTCCAAGCAACTAGGCAGAGAAGCTAGGATGCCCAGTAGTACCCTTATTCCCTTTTTGTCGTCCTAGGTTCCTTGTAAAGTTACCCAATACCAAAAAGAGAGGCCTTTTTACTCTTAGGTTACTGAGTATCCTAGGAAGGTTACTACGAGAATCAGGTCACTTAGGGTAATCAAAACTCAATTTAGGACCTGCTTGCTTAGTCCCGGGTCCATCCTGGTCCTTTAATTGCAAATGCTAGTTTGGGGATTCCTTATTGCAATTAGGGTATAATGGGCCCCAAAAGCCTATAAGGCCCCTAAATAATGCACCTGGGAGGTCGATGCTGAGTTTGGGGGTTCCTTATTACAATTATGATATAATGCGCCCCCAAAACCCTATTCTAATCATGAAGGCCCCTATGTAATGCACCTGGGAGGTCGATGCTGAGCTCCGTCGCATGCAGGAGGACGGATGTGGGAGATCGCTTGGTGATTTGGGGATTTTTTGGGTGCAGGATTCTGGCTTGAGGGCTGGAGTGTGTTGTCGGCTGTTGATTGAGAGAACCCATGAGAACACTAAGCCCTAAATCCCTGAACCCTAAACCCCAAAACCCCAAGAACAGGTTTTTGAACTAGCGGGAGATCGGCGGCTTTGGGCACCCTGTTGCCTAGGGTTTTGAGAGTATTAGGGTTTGAGGGTTTGGGGGTTTTAGGATAAGGCTTTTAGGGTTTAGAGTTTAGGGTTTTCAGGCATTTGGAGTGTTAGGGTTTGGGTTTTAGGGGTTAGGGCTTCAGGGCTTTGGGGGTAATTTTTTGGTGGTTTGGTCCTGCTCAAGCGACACTTGATGGCTCAAACCTGAAGCTTCCGTACCCCAAACCGTATGAACACTAACCCGCAAACCCTTGAGCCTAATGCGAGGCTGATTTGCTGTTTTGCAGCCTAGATCAGGAGCTAGCACGCAAGGCGGACACCGGCGATGCCCCCTGGTCGCAGGATATCTGAGCAGCTCTTGGTCTCTTGGTTTACAATTTTTAAGGTTTGGGGCTTCGGGTATTACAGTTGCAAGGTCAGGGTCCCGGGTTTAGAACTGCCAACAGAAGGCCTTCGTCTTCCCTAAACCCTAACTGGAATCCGGAACCCGAAACCCTAAACCCCTAGACTCTCCAAACTCTCATCAACCCTAAACCCCGACCCCTAAACCCTGACCCTAAACCCTTCAAAAAACCCTAACCATAGTTTCGATCTGGGCAAGTAGATAAATGAGCGCATAGCAGCGCGACGCCCCGAAGGCAACCCAAACAATAAGCTTGAATACATTGCAATGTGACTCCTTGCGGTGCCTTAGGGTTTAGGGTTTAGGGACCCTCCCCAAAAAGCTCTATTATGATTATTACGGCACCTAGTGGACGCGAAGGTAAACTAGTGATGGAACTCTTCAGAATTCCATCCACAAGCCCCGAAAAGCACAATCCTGTGGGCGAGAGCTGCATGACAAAACCTACAGCGAGAAGGCTAATGGACAGGTGTGGCTGGGTCTTGGGTCTTCAGGTTAGTAAGGTTAGGGTTTAGGCCTTTAGGTCTTAGGCCTCAGGGCTTGGGGAGACAGGGTTTAGGGGCTTAGTGGTTAGGGCTACCCTAGACCTTATAACCCTGGACCTCTAAGCCCCTCTACCCTGAACCCTAAACTAAGGTGGCCACTGCGCTAGAAGTGCAGCTCTTGAACCGCATGCTCCAGAACAAGGCTGAAAGCAAGGACTACTGGGACTTAGTAAATTCAAGGCTTCCTGAAAGGTTTCCTTAAAGGGATATCTAGAGTTTAGGGTTGGAGGTTTTGTTGGGGTTAAGGGTCTTCTTGGAGGTTCATGCAAATCGGTAAGTAAGGTTACAAGTACCTGAGTTGGGGTCATAACCAATTGCCTATGTAATATATATATATATATATCGTTCCAATAGGCTCCATACATACTATTATTATGGTATCATGTCTCCAAAACCCTCCAAATAAGGATGGTGTTTTGAGGCCAGATTCCATCGTGGTCGTCTATGAGGAGCCTTTGGGGTTGTCTACTCTATAGAAAAAGATACTAAGTCCCACTAGCCTCCAGGTGGACCCCTTGTTTGGACTTCCTACTTACATAGGGTTTAAGGTTTGTGTAGGGTTTGCGGAGTTCCTGTTTTACGAGTAGGAGCCTATTACAAGAAGCCTTAAGAAACTAAGGTGGCCAACCAAAAGGTACTACCCTAAACCCCTGAACCCCTAGAACCTAAACCCTTTAGGATCTATAGCTGCTAGACAGGTGGAAAAGAGCCCTCAACAAAAAAACCTTTAGGATCAAGGTAAGTGCAGGGTCGCGGGTCCTGTTTAGGTTGTCCGTTCAATGTAGTTTGTTTGAGGAGTGATACTGGCAGACGAACCTAGCACTGGAGTTTATCGGTATTGCCGAGGGTTGATGTTGATAGAGTTTCTGATATCGGGTTGAGGGTTTTGTTTTCTCTAAAAGGCTGCATTTAAGGCTTGATTTTCTCTGTTTAGGGCTTTGGGTTTCCACACTGAGGTCTCGTTCCTGGAAGGTGGACTCCTCTGCATAAACCTCAAGGCCTGAACCCGCAAATGTGGAAGGCCCAAAGGTAATGGAATTAGAGGCAGCTTCGGGGTCCAGTGTCCGGATTGTAGCATCCTGTTTGTAACTTCCCTCACTTTACATCTGGCCTTCCAAAAGATGCATCACAGTTCAAACTTAGCTGATTTGCCCTAGGCCTCGACGCCGTAAACCTGGTTTTCCGACGGAAGAGCTTGAATGTAGCCTTGAGAGTAACCCCGAGCCGGCTTGAATCTCAAACCACGAACAGTAAGCTTAGGGTTTAGGGTTTAGGGTTTAGGAAGCCTGATGGCCCAAACCTTAAACCCTAAACCTTAAGACCCCAAAGCATCCGCTGGCTGGATTGAGCCTTATCCGAAGGACACGCCAACCTTGTCTCAGTTCCAAATTCTGACCACGAACTTGGAGAACAAGGCTCAATCGCGAGGGTTGGTGGGTGTACATGGCTTACGGAATTTAGAGCGTATAGGGTTTCTAAGCTGATAGGGAGGGGGTCGATGAGATCCAGTATCGGCTATTGGGCTTCCCGGGTTCAGGGTCTTGGATTTTGTCAAAGCTCAGGTGTTTGCGTCCCACATTTTGCATGACGAGAACGGTTACCTCCTGATACGAAGAAAATTAAAAGCAACTGCAGCAACACCACAGACAACCCCAATGAAATTTTGACCTTTGACATTGCTGCCCCCACCACTCCAACTTCATCTTGAACGGCACAAAGCCTATCGTCGGCTCATGATGGCCGGCACCCAATCTCGGTGTGTCACGCATACAAACAACATATCTATGGTCTATCCAATAATCTAGGGGCCTTAACTGTTACCTATACTATTTTGGGGATTCCGCATTATCATTTAGTATAGTGGGCCCCAAAACCCTATTCTAATTAATTAGTAAGGCCCCTCTCATCAGTCGCCTGACCCTCGAAGTAACCAGGCAAGCATATACACCCCCGCAACAGTGCTGTGCCCGTTTCGATCTAGCTGCAACCCCCTCCTTATCCTACCATGCAGGTATGTAAGTTGGTCATGTATGCAATGGGTGTATGTAACGTAAGGAATGTATGTAGGTATGCATGTTTGCATGCATGTCTATGTATTCATCTAGCATGTCTATGTGTGTGTACATATACAGTAGACCCAAGATCTACTATTTATACATATATACTTTTACATATACACATTTATGTATATATATATATATACATGTATGTATATATATATATATGCGAATGTGTATGCAAGAGATGTACATACACATACATACATATATATATATATATATATGGAGGGTGTACTGTATTCATATGTACATAGCAGTGTATATGTGGACACACACACACACAACCCTATACGAAGCAAGCAAATGCAGGCCGACCGCTGGGATGTGCCGAGCATGTCCGAGCTCCTTGGGCTGTATTTCCATGTGCCTAAGGCCAATCAGGGATATAGACTCCTTTAAATTGGCATCTTTGTTCCCTTGACTGCACTGTAAGGGATAAATGTTTATTGACAAGTAGTAGAATACAGTGTTTGTGTTGAGGGTTTGCTCCCTTTAGGACTTCTGTTACCGTTCGAGGTTCGAGAGGAGATTGACAAGGGTTCTATATGCTTGAAGGGATGTGTAGTGGTTCTATACTGCTTGAAAATGTAGGTTTTCGGGGGTCGAAGAAAGACAGGTCTATCTATCTGTCTATCTGCACATGCATGCCTGCATGCCTGCATACATACATGCATAATTACATCCGTACATGTCAACCTGACGACTATGGCGCGTGTATGCAAGAATCTTCAGGAGTATTGGTGAGTTTGTGGTTGTAGTGTCCTTACGGGAATACTAGTACTCGGGACCCGTCCACGCATGTTGAACTCTATGACTTTGCATCAGCCTGGCTGGGACGGGACTCTCATTATTTGTTGGGATTTATTACTGCAGCAGTTTAGGAGCAGCAGCAGTAGCAGCAGTTACTTTTGTTTACATGATTGTCCACTGTCGTAGTTTGCGGCTACACATGACGATGCCTCGTGTACAAGTTATCATGAGATCACAGTCTATAGTGTAGGTCGGGAAATGCCTTGGGCAGGGCATTCAGTTTTTCAACTGGCAGGGGTTTACATGTGGGGTTTTGTGGGTGTAGGGTGTTGGGATTTGGGGCTTTCCAGATATGGTACCCTCTAAAGCATAATTCTAAGTTCCCAACCCGTTGAACCCAGGTTCGTCGCTGTCAACGGCAGCACTGTCAAGATGCACGCATTTGAGGATCTGCAAAGGCGCGGGTCTGTGGATGCGGGCTTCTTCTCTTTGTAGTATGTATGTATATACACTAGCTTACATACTAAGCCAAGCATATAAATCTGTTCTGAGCACCCCGGTCTCAATGCGGTTTCGCGTTCCTTGAAGTGAGCTGGGAGTTTCCGAAAATAGGGGGCCCTAATATAGTACCCTAAATAGTAGGATCCTTATTATGAAGACCCCAAAACAAGGTACGCCGAATTTTCTGAAACTCCCAAAACCCTTATAAATCCCTCTAAAGGGGCCCTTATAGCACCCTTATAGCCTTATAGTACCCCTAATTTTCGGAAGCTCCCATCTGGGCTTGTGGGTTGTCATCCTACCAATTTGCCTCGATGCAGCCCCGAAGCCGTAAGGCCCAAGGCTTCGCAGTCATGTAGGGGCCTGAATAATTCGAATAGGGTTCCTTTTAAAGGGGGCTACTCTAAGGGCTACTTCAGGGGGTATTAGAGGACCATGATATAGGGGCCTTACTAAGTCGAATAGGGTTTGGGGGTATATTAGACGAGACTAGAGCTAAGACATGGACCCCCCCCAAAACCCTGTTCTAAATATCAAGGCCCCTACAGTATTGTTCCAGCGCAGTCGTGATGCAATCCGGCTCACGTACAACAGTACAACCCATACATGTATTATAGTCAGCGTTGCTTGAGATTGCATGCCAGCGCTTCTTGCATGCAGTGTACCGCAGGATTGTGGATCAGAAGGCAGACACAGCAGCTCGGCATGCACTGTTTAGCAAGCTTTGCAACTTCCATGGGTGCATTCTCCATGTGGCTTGCTGTGCGGATCAGGGGGAAGACCACAACCACAATTTTTCGGAAGTTGGGTTCCTATAGCCTCGTGGTGATGAGGAAACTCACATCCCGGGGTTTGAATTGACCACAATGGATAATATGCTGCTCACAATTGGAAGTACCCCTAGTGAGAAGGTGTCCCGAAAATTCTACGAAAGTACCATATCTTGCTCGGAGGGTCCAAGTACACACATAGTAGGGTGCTAGGTCCCACCATACCCTGAACGGTTTTTGGTTCCGAAACCCTATCATCTGGCAAATAGTTAGGGTTTCGGAAACCAGAAACCGTGAGGGCTTCGGCACCTGGACCCTTTGGGTGCAGGAGTCCGTCCACAGCCGCACAGAGCTTGGACGTCTTCTCGCAGAGGCCCTCTGCGCCGTGGGTTTAAGGGATTCAGGGGTTTCTCAAAGTCGGGGGGGGCGGGAGAGGCTCTCCATTTTGATTATGCTTGAAATGAGAACTTCCCCAAAACAGTCTAAGAACCATGCTGCAAAATTCGATTATTCATCGTGACGTATCTCTGATACCCGCTGACGAAGACCTGCCATGAAGCGGGAAGAGCAATCCGGAACCCTGACATGTGGAGTTACAGGCCAGACACCCGGAGCATCATGGTCCTCAGGGGTGGCAGGTAACGCGTCATCAAAACTAAAACCCGAAACACCAAACACTAAACCCTAAACCGACCTTCAACAAGCTCGCACTCCGAACTTAGCCCTACATTCTCCCGCAGACCTGGACTCATGAGTCTCATACGGGACTGAATGCTTTTAAAAAGCTGCGAACGGACTGCGATGCCTTGTCAAGTTCTAAGGTGTCACTATAAGAGCTGTGAGCATGACCGTGTAAAGTGCAAGAGAAGGGGGCACGCTACGCGTCCCTCGACTCTAAGGGGGCACGCTACGTGTCCCTCGTCTTTACCTTTCTATGTGACCGCCCACGCAACGTTTGGCTCAAGTCAATGCCCATAGCTAAGTGCTATAAGTGTCTTCTATCCTGAGCAATCAGAGCTATCCCGTTGCACAGACGAACCGCCGCCGGCAGTGAGTGCAAAAGGAACGGCCGCCGGTTCTGCCTGCATAGGATTGCACGTGTGGAAGTGTGAGAGAGACAGGGTCCAGTCTGTGGAGAGTGCAAGCCAGCCACACCTACATTCATTACAGCTCTGGTGGGGAGAGCAGCAACCTAGTCGAGATCAATTCCCCACGCAGGTTATCAGCCGTACGCGGCTCTGCCTTTCTACAGCAACGACTACTTGATCTACTACGACCACAATGAACTCGGGATCAAGCCAAGATACGACAATGACTTTCGGTGCCGATGTGGCAGCGCCAGCCGTTGGTGAGTCAACAGCTGATGACACAGTGGTGCAATCCGTTGATAGCTCCACGGAAGATGACAAAGGTCAATCTTCTGCGCTTGCCATTGCAAAGGCAGTTCCCAAGGTGAAAGCAAAGAGTCTACCAAGAGCATCTACGCCTTCGCGTCCGACATCCACAGGTTCGAGGACGGGCAAGGCTCCAGAACGACGAGCCGAAGCGTCTGGTTTTCAGGCACCTCGGACTACGTCCAGGGCCAAGGACAAAGGAGTGAAGACCTTGGAAAAGAAGTCAAGACCATCATCTTCGAGAAGCTCTTCAGCACGATCAAGGACTTCGGCTACTCGTGGGCGTGATAAGTCCATGACTTGGAATCGGATGGTTACCAATCAACCACGCGATGCTGACGATCTGGATATGACTCTGGACACTATTCCAGCACGTGGTGATGCGTCATCGGTGACCACGCCAGCCATAGCCGATGGTCCGAATGCTTATCAGGAGCTGACGATTTCGCAACAGTTCGAAGCATCGAACCTTGCGCAGCAGATGTACTATCGCAGTCAGATGCAAGAGTACGAAGGAGTTGTCCAGACCCTGATGGACAAGATCAAGGAGATGCAACAAGAAGATGAAGGATCTGGAATTCGCATTGAAGAATTGGAACGACAACGTGACCATGCATGCTTAGCCATGAGGCACATCAACAATGTCAATCAGGAGATGAAGCGAGACTATGAAACAGCTTTGTTTCGCATGGATGAACAGAACTCTGCTCAACAACGTCAAGCACATGCCGTTGCCGAGGAGTTAGCTCAGCAGCTACACGTGTTCCGCACGGAAGCAGCCACTAACTTTGTGCAGTTGGAGGCAAGAGCGCAAGGCGATGGTGAGCTTATGGCACGTGAGTATGAGCGTCTGACTCATGAACTTCATGAACATGCCAGAGAGAACTTGTTCCTCCGGTCGAACACAGCAAGTTCGGAACAAGCCTTACAAGCAATGCAGGAACGATTCCACTTGGTCAAGAATCAGGAGTTGCGGGCCGTGAACGAGATCCAAGGGCTAGCTGGAAACAGCGCAGCCATTGATCAAGAACGACTTCGGCTTCGCGAACGTCTTGGTGAAGAGGAAGAGTACCGCAAAATGGCTGTGAGGAGGATGCAAGATGCAGAGGACCGACTTCATCAGAATGAAGATCATGCAAGGCGAGCATTGCCTACCTTGCACGACGAGCTGAGTGAACTCAGGAAAACACTCAAAGCACAAGAAGATCTTCAAGCGAGGACACGCAGCGAATTGGAGGCAGCGCGGAACTCCAACTATGGCGGAGCGACACGGCCTTCGAGCATGCCCATGTCTTCGAGGACTACTGAGTCTGGCTGGGAGCACGTAGGAAAGGAAGTAGTGCCTGCATTTTCCGTAGGAGGTGAGGTACGATCCCCTGAAATACGGTCCCCAAGTCAAGTTAGTCCAGTCGCCAAAGAGAAGTTCGCATTCTCGGAATCGGACAAGGACAAGAACCTTGTGATGGATGGAATTCCATTTACCGGTGGAAACTTCTTCACTGGCCGCAATTCAATGCCAATCGTGGCGGATGCAATGCCCGAGCACTACGTGCCAGGTATTAGCAGCCCAGCACTTGCGCGTTCCACGCCTAGTGCAGCCACTTGTTCGGCATACCAAGCGGATTTCATGGGAAAAGTGATGCGGCAGCCGTGCGTGATCGACAGCTACGCGAACTCTTGGAGGATCGCGGGATGTTGGGATCGAAGTCCACAGCATCTGCCAGCTCCTCAAGACCTGTTGGTGTCGACGGCATTACCGCATCTACGAAGGGCAACGACCTCATTGGTCCCCCTGTTGCCTATGACGATTCCATCCATGAAGCAAGGAGACGTCAGATCGAGAAAGAGGTCGCGGAACGGTACGAAGAGAAGATTGCCGATCTGCGAAGCGAAGTACTCAAGGCCCAGAAAGCCGAACAGCGTCTCAGAGCTGATCGTGATGAGTGGAGATTATTCGCTGAAACGATTCAGGAAGATAATGGAGACGATGACGGTGACGAAGCTGGCGACGAGAACGAAGAGGGAGAGCATGATGAAGGAACCGGCACGGGGTATGACCCTCCAGATCCGCCTGATGATGACGATGATGATAAGAAGAGAGGCGGTGGAGGCAAACCTGAATCGGATCCTGGCTCTCATGCACGTGATCCTGATGGAGACGCAGATCCTGAAGTCACGGAGGTAAGAATTTCCAGGAGGGAGGCCGACAAAGTGACCGTTCCTCCATGGCCTACTCTCACTCACCTCAACAACTGGCGATCCGTATGCACGGCGAATGTCTTAGGAGCATCAGCCGACCCAAATCATGAGGACTGGATGTTATGGCTGGCACCAGCATTCAACCCATTCCCTGATGTCGAAGCACTGAACGATTCAGGACACAAGAAGTTCAAGAGCGTAGACGTCAAATTGGGGATCGCCATGGTCGCAATGCTACGCGCTGGTGGTGACAAATCTGCTGATCTGTACCTGGAGGTGAACCGGAAGGCCAACGATTACATCAGCAGGCCCGAAGGGAAGATCATCAAAGGACGACAAATCATTGCGATGATGTATGAAAGTTTTCGAACGCATGATCGTCTCGACATGATCATCACTCTCGAGTATCTGGTGAAGCTCCAGTACCAAGGCGACAACAAACTTCATACGTTCAAGCAGACGTGGTTGGAAGTTCTGGGACGGATGAGGCCAGAAGACATACCATCCAAAACAGCTCTCCGTGATTGCTTGTACAGCAAGATCAAAGACTCGCCCGCAATGAAGATGGAGTTGGGCATGCACTACGAACACTTGCCCTACAATCATGAAGACCGATCGTACGACAATCTGATGAAGATCATCGACCGTACCATCATGCGGAGACGAGAACAATCAAATCTCACTCAGACCCAAATTGGCTTGCGCCAGATGCTTGAGGGCAAGGATTTGCTTGCTGCACCGGCCAAGGTACCTGAGAAACCAACGCCTAACGCAGCTCCATCCGCAAAGGTCAAGGCTTCGCCGACCAAGCCGGATAAAGCAACACCTGTACTACCTCAAAGCAAAGCGAAGAGTCATGCGAAGACCAAGCCAAAGCCCAAGAAGAAGACGAGGAGTGAGTCAGCGGACAACAGAGGCGACAAGAGCAAGAAGCAAATCCGCTGCAAGTTCCATTTCACAGATGCAGGGTGTCGAAATGGTGACAAGTGCCCATTCAGTCACTCGAAGAAGACTCCAGAGCGACCCTTTACGCCGAGGACGAGAACTCCAAGTCCATCTGGAGGAGGAGGAAATAGGATATGCTACTCGTTCAAGAACACAGGCTCGTGCTCAAGAGAGAATTGTCCTTTCAAGCATGAGGCAGCAGCTACCCCAGCTCCGGAACCAAAGGCAAAAGCTAAAGCCAAATCCGAAGCAAAGGCAGCTCCAGCGAAGCCGAATGCCAAGGCCAAGGCGCTCCCTGCGGCACCCGCCATCAGATTGTGCCGAAGGTGGAATCCATCAGCCCCGGCGATATGGAAGCGATCTTCAAGACAAGATGAGGAGGAGTCAGATTGTCCATCCGTTGACAGCGACGCTGATTCGGATTGTTCAACAGACGACGAATCCTCGGGACCGACTACGTCGACCCGAAAAGAGATCAAGCGTAATGTGACATTCGCCGATGACGTGAAGTTCATTTCTTCGTGTCCTAGAAGATCGAAGAAGGACAAAGAGCGGAAGGTGAAGTACGTCGACATGGAAGCGCTTGTCAACGATGAGGATCGCGCCGTGAATTTGGAATTCGCCAAGCACAAAGCGAGATTGAGGGCACAGATCATGAGAGACATGGTTGACGACGATGATGATCAATGCGGAGATCGAGTTTCATTCGTACGAATCCCAGGAACGTCTCGGGTGGAGGAAGTTTCCTTCTACGACGGTGAGGATTCCATCGTTGAGCGTGAACTCGATGCTGCGCACAGCAAACGGATCATCAATCAAGGTGTATGCAAATGCATGGTTCAACCAGTCATCCTCAAGAAGAAGATCAAGTTTCTCATGGACACTGGGTGTGGCCACGACCTCATATCTCAGAAGAAGATCGAGAAGCATAGTCTCGAGACACTCGTGACTCCAGAGCCCATATCATTTCAGACAGCAAATGGAATCACCGATACCGATCTCGTGTCGAACTTCCAGACTGAGTCGTTCGAGGAACCGATCAACGCTTATGTGTTGGACGACACACCGTCGGTGCTTTCCATAGGCAAGAGATGCATGAACTTCAACTACGGGTTTGTGTGGCCACCCGGAAGGGAACCATTCATGATCAACCCGCAGGGCAAGAGGATATCTCTGTTCGTGAACGGTGACATCCCGTACATTCGCGCCGGGAGTTCCAAGTCACTTGTTCATGATGATCCGGAGGCCAAAGCGATCACCGAAATCTTCAAGGGTGTGCTAACCGCGGGTGATGTTGACGTCAGTGTCGCAGCTGCCGCTGAAGCTGCACCGAGCGAGATTGAAGCAGAAGAAGAAGGTGACGATCATGAACGACCTCCTGATCCTGAACCCCAAGAACCTCCTATAGAAGAAGTGCCAGAGTCCGAGGCCGGACGACCTCCGGACGACGACGAAGGAAAAGGAGTGGGTGAAATTCCATTGGACGGTGACGATGAGGTGATCATTGATGTGGAAGGCGACGGTGCGCCGAGCCGCAAGGCCAGAGTCGGAACACTGAAAGCCGAAGCCAAGACGTTGGCACATCTGTGTACTCATCGCTACCGCAATCCATATTGCGAATCGTGCATACGCGCGAAGATGAAGCACTTGCGGACACAACGAGGTGCGTTTCAACGTGTGATCAAACACTGGGGAGATCTTGTGACGTTCGACTTCCTCGATATGCGCAAGGCCGCCGAAGCAGGTATCGGACTCGATGATGGAGCACGTGAAGTTCTAGTCATCAGAGACATCGCCACCAAAATGATCGCAGCGATTCCCACGGCTTCAAGGAATACTGACGAGGTCGTCATGGCCATCAGACGCCTAATGGGAAGACGCAAGATTCATATGGCGTATAGTGATGAAGCACCAGAGTTCGATTCAGCTATGGCGCAGTTGAAGATCGTGATAGATCATTCCCTTCCAGGGAAACCCAGTAACAATTCACTCGCTGAACGATCAAATCAGGAAGTGATCAACACAGTCGCAGCATCCATGCTACACGCCGGATTACCCGCCCAATACTGGTCTTTTGCGCTGAATTGCGTGATGCAGAACCTCAACATCGAAGACGTGGAGGGCGACGGTGATTCAGCATGGAAACGTATGACTGGAAAGGACTTCGAGGGAAAAGCCATACCCTTTGGGGCCAAAGTCTTCTTCAAGCCTACGGATACAAGGCCGAAGACATATGGCAACAAGTTCGATCCAAAGGGGATCCCAGGCATTTTCGCCGGATACATCATCACTGCTGGTCAAGGATGGTCCAAGAAGTATCGCGTGTGGGACATGAAGGAATTTGCCAATGCGAACTTGTCGATGGACGCATCTGTTCCCAGGAAGTTGATGAGACCGTACGAGACAGAAGTTATCTACTTCCCAGAGGAGATAACGTTTCCCCTGAAAGCCGAGTACGAGAGGATGAACTCAACCATTGAGGGACTAAGGGACAACGTTGACCTCGCTGGCAAGGAGATAAAAGACGTCGATGACGGGGATGACGGTCCGCCTGGAGGAAATGGTGGCAACGGGGATGATGATGATCAAGATGGTCTTCTTCCTCCACCGGATCCCGGAGAAGATCCCGACTTACAGGACATAGATCCATCTGACATAGAGACGGAGCCGTCTGGCGAAGTCTTCAAGTCAGCAGAACATGAAGCTATTGATGCTATAGGAGACAAAAGACTCGAAGAACTAGACGAAGAGCTAGGTCTACGTGCAGCACCGCCTCCTTCTGAACCAAAGGTCACTGGGAAAGATCGACGATCGCCCCGCGAAGTCGGTCCAACCGGTAGACTCATCCCCGAAGGAGACATCGAAGAACCTGGAGAGATTATCAAGATCTTGAAAGAAAAGAAGTTGGCTCCCGAGGAGATTGAACATTGGAGTACGGGGAAGAAAGGGGACGGCATTGTATATCTCACCGATGATGGTGAAGCCTGCAAGATCGACAAAAGGGGAGTTCCGTACAAGATCCGAAGTGATGGTCGACGAACACTTCCTACACGGCGACCTATCCATTCCTATTCTCCGGAAGCATGGAAGAAAATGAGCGAAGCGGAGAAGAAGGCAGCGTACAAGAAAGAAAAGCGAGACAAAGCTCGAGTTGCCAAGAAGGACCGGAAGAAGGCTGTGATAGGGAAGAAAATAGTCACCAAGATTTTGGACAACATGATCTTTCCCAAGATTGTTCCATGTGAAGAAATTGATCTGCAACTCAACGTGTCCATTGATGACGACGATGGATGGTCCTGGGCACAGTCCTATGTGGATCAATACACACAAGAACAATTCTTGGCAGACGTCGTGCCGGCCGTTCCGGCGCACATGGTCATGGATGACAACTGGATTCCGTCTATGCCGTGTACGACTTCTCACAGAAACGTACATCGGGAAAAGAATCAGGCAGGAGGATCATGCTTCAATGCCATGGTCACTCGACCCGTCACACGCAAGGAGATGGTCAACAACCCCAAGGCCATGGAAGCTTTCATGAAAGAATGGAAGGGATTGTGGGACCAAGAGGTGTTTGATTTCTCAACTACGCGTGAATATGACGACGTCGTCGCTGAGGCAAAGAAGAAAGGTGAGAAAGTACATATGGCGCGAGTACATGGACTGATATACGAGAAGAACTATCAGCTCAAAGAGGACGATCCTGCCAGGAAGTTCAAAGGGCGAGGTGTACTACTCGGTGATCAGGTCAAAGACCAGAACATGGAAGCCGCATTGTTTCAGGATTTGGGGAATTCCCCGGCTACGTTTGACGCCTCACGGTGGGCAGATTATTACGGATGCCTTCCTGGCAACGATGTCCAGATGGCGGATGCCATCCAAGCATACATTCAGGCGAGATTATCGGGCACTCCATGTTGGGTTGAACTGCCTGATGAAGCCTGGCATCCATCTGCGAAACGGCATAAATTCCGTAGACCTGTGTGTCGCCTGATCAAAGCTCTGTACGGACATCCTGACGCAGGAACCATGTGGGAACAACATTGCCATACCGCGGTACAGAAAGTAGGATTCAAGCCGATTGGCGACGAATGGCCATCATTGTATTTCCACCCGCAGATGAAGCTCTTACTTGTCATCTACGTGGATGATCTCAAGATGGCAGGGCCCAAAGAGAACCTGCCCAAGGGTTGGGACATGCTGCGCCAAGAACTTCGATTGGAAGAGGAAACGCCACTAGGTTTGTATCTGGGTTGTCGCATCTCCAAGGGCGAGGCAACGTTGCATGACAAAACGAAGGTGCAGACCGTTACCTACGACATGGAGACGTACCTGGACATGACAGTCAAGAAGTACTGCGACGTGACTGGGTTCGATCCGACAAAATTCAAGACGGTACCATCGCCGAGTCCGGCTGAGGAGACTAAGAATCACCCAGCTCGCGCTCCGGCACAGTCAGGTAAAAGCCATCGATGCACGTGGTGTGGACACACCATGCCTGTTGATAAGGATGGTCGGCTTGTTCCGCCTCCACCTATTCCCAAGGCGCCAGAGGAACAGGAGATCAACGAGGCTAATCGCGGCGCACTTGCTCCGCAGGCAGCAAGCATTCTCATGAAATTGCTTTATGCCGCGCGCATTTGCCGCTTTGATCTTCTGCGCAGTATCAACAATCTCGCACGCAAGATCACGAAATGGACCAAGAAGGAGGATGCTCTTCTTCATCATCTCATGGCCTATGTGCACCAGTCCAAACATCACATGATGATTGGATGGGTCGGGAACTCCTTGGAGGACTCGTCCATCGGGCTGTTTGCAGATGCGGACTATGCAGGTTGTGGAGAAAGTTTGAAATCTACCTCCGGTGCTCACTTGCACATTCAAGGTTCTCACACAAGATTTCCCTTGGCGGGACTTAGCAAAAGGCAGGGGTGCTTGAGTCATTCCACACCTGAGGCCGAGATTGTCGCGGCCGACTTTGCCATGTCACGTCTTGGATTGCCTGCTATCACGTTGTGGCAGCAGCTTGGGGGGCAAGACCCCAACTTCGTCTTCTACGACGACAACCAGACCATGATCGGGGTGATTCGCACGGGCAAGAATCCGACTATGCGTCATTTGGAACGTACCCACGGCATCTGCATTGGATGGATGCATTCTATCTTTCAGGAAGGTTACGTTTCTCTTGCCTATGAGGTCACTGCCAAGATGTCAGCGGACATACACACCAAGTCGTTCAAGGATTCTGTGTCCTGGACACACGCGTGTCAGCTCATCAACATTTTTCCGCCGGCCCTCATTGGCTCCCAAGAGATTATGGATCTGATGCGCCCTACTCATACACAAAGCACGGATGAGAAGGGCCAACAGCATTACTCGTTCAAGAGCGAGGTGCCTTGTTTTCCTTACACGCAGACGCCGATCCTCCCTCAGGTGTTGTATCGCGCTGGATTGTCGAGTAAGGAAGGCTTGCAAGAACATGACAGTGTGGACCCCATCCTGGTTGTCAAGTTCCCGCGCATGTTGCGGGGGCCGCCTTCCGCGTTGCCGCCTGGTCGTTACCTTCGGTCGACTTGGATTCTTCGTGAAGGGCAGTGGCACCAGATGGAGGACCGTGCTGCTATCCTTGATCAACCGGGCAAGTTCGACCGCTATGTGGAGCGTGCTGTGTTTCAATACCATCCGATCCGGGGGCATTTGCGCCCAGCCGCCATTGCGGACGTACTTGCGCCGCCGTTTTTGCCTCCTCCTGAACCGCCTTTGGGCCAGTCTTATGTGCGCGCCCTGCCCGCCAAATGGCGAGCGGTGGTTGTCACACTGGCGCGTGCCATCCATGGGGGGTACCAGGGCTTTACATTACCTCTTTGTTTCAACGGCCAGTCCAAAAGTCAAGCCTCCCAATTCGGCTATGACCAATGGTCGTCAGTGTACGAGGATGTATGGCATGATGCGGCTGAACAGAAAAGGGAATATCAAGGATATGATGGAGCAATTGTGCCTCACGTGGTCAATTTCGCCGAAAACAAACCCAAGGAGGGCCTGGTGATCCAATTCCTCGACCACGATGGAGGGTTGGTCCATACTTACAAGAATCCTTACAGCCGGTGGAAATACCGTATCACTATCAAAGATGCTCCAAAGGCAGTGACGGTGTGGACATTGGTAGGAGTCGATGAGGAGAACTGGTGGAATGAGTATGCTCCAGGCAAGGATTGCATTGCGCAGCATGCTCCCGATTCTCACTATGACCCTGGGCTGCAAGTAAATGTTCTGAGTATGGGGCGAGAAGTTGACGACGCCATGTGTGCCTACCTCTTCGATGTGGTGGAAGCAAGGAAAAACAACCCTAACTCCGTGATCTTCATTGGCGCAGGGGTGTTGGGCAAGAATTCGTGGCTGAGTCGGAAAATCGCTGACAACCCTGAAAGGGCCAAATTGCGGACAGACTACCCATGGGGGGAGGTCGTCCAAAGAATTGCGCGCAGAGCGGCATCATGGGGGTTCCAAATCATCATCGAAGTACCTCCTCGAGTACCAGTCCAGGAAACCAAGCAGTACAAGGGACTTCAGGAAGATGCCATGTGGAAGAGCATCAAGATCCAAGGATGCACTCACGGGCAACGTTATACCTTTCGGGATCCTGTATCTCCCGGAACCGCCGTTGAGCTCGGCTACTGCAAGGATGAATGGGAGTACATTGCCGCAAACGTCGCGTTGCATCCTAACCCAGACCCCCGGCCGGATCCAAAAAGTAGATCCGCATGTTGATGGTCCGAGTTAGAGCCACCCCATGAAAAGTGGATCCGCGACCATTTTTGGGTGAGACAGCGAAACCTACAACTTGAGCAAAAGAAAAGAAAGTTCACAGATGTTGCCCGAAAACACAGTCGACGGCAGATTCTTCTTGTTTGTAACCGGTAAGGGCGGCACAGGCAAGCAGTTATGCTAGCAGTGGTGCTTGTTCGTCGATATTGTCACAGAAATTTGATGCCCAGCGGTTTGAACCAAAATAGTTCGTCTCTCCTTATTCTTTTGCTCTCTCTTTAGTCTTTTTCGATATAAACGAAAGCCAGGTTTAGGCGAGTTGTGGGTTATTGTTGTTCGTCGACTTAAACTCTGGTTCAAAACCCGAAAGCCTAAACCTCAAACCTAAACCCAAACCCTACCTAAACCGTAAACTTTAAGCCAGGTGTTTGCAACTGAATGGCATCCAAGCAACGGCGAAAGCTAGAAGCAATAATTTTGATAAGCATAGAGTCACTATATACAGGAGAGGCACACCGCCACACCGAAGAATTCTGAGACTGCAAAGCGCTCGAATTTAGTCGATTCCGGGGTTTTGTTCTTGAGGATTTTAGTTCAGGGTCTATGGCCTCCGAGGACGGGAATCAGGGTGTGGAAATTACTCTGAATGTAAGTCTAAGCTCAAGTAGTCACGATTGTCGGGCCGGGCTTGCATAAGGGTTTAAGTGGTCGGATGCTTGCGGTTTTGGTTCGAGTCTAAAGCTGAGGTCTTCACAGGGGCCCAGAACAAAAAGCAAACCTCGCCCTTGTAAGGAATCCTTGAGATCCTGAAACAAAACTAAACCGAAGCGAAGCCCTGGCCCGGAGCCCTTAAAACCCTTGAAACATATTGTATCCAAACCTACCAATCCTCCGAACCCTCCCTTATTCTCTTTCGATCGCCGATCCGTGGTGGGACGACAGAAGCGACTCTTGGCACTTTATGCCAGAAAGGGCAGGGGTATTTCGGAGACTGAAGATTCTGGGGTTTAGGGTTTAGGTTATTCATAAGGGTGGCTGACCCCGCCCCAGCGTGCACACATAGACGGCTGTACACTCGCACCACCGCACTCGAAGCGAACCACCATGGAACACCGAGCCCAGGATATGAAAGCATTTCCTAAGCAGTGCCCGGCACCAACCTTTACACTAGCACCGAAGCCTTATTAGGATAACGAGCTAGCGAGCCCCTAAGCCCTAAACCATACAACAAAACCTGCTAAAATTAGATCGAAGAGTCGCCTGCGTGTCATCCTTGCGACAGAGAACCATCCACGATCCTTTCGGGAGTGCACAGGCGGAACAGGTTTATGAAGTATGAAACTAAAACCTTTAACCCACTATACTTGTATCCGAAATCTAAACCGCTACGAAACTGGATCTGGAAAGGTTCGGCCTCGATTCGGATTTGAGGGGAAGTGGGTTTCAGCTAGGCTTTGGGAGATATTTTGCATTTCCGAGGTGTTAGGGCTATAGTGTCGGTTTTCGGAATTGAGGTTTTCGTGGGATTTGGGGCCGGGGTGCTCTTTCGACTTGTACGAAAGCGTACAATTAAGTTAAGTTGACTATACCAAAAGAGCTTTATTTACGGCAAAGCAGCCGAAATCTCACTACAGTTAAGCCCTAAATCGTGGAAGCCCATACCTCCAATAGTTCGTTCACTCAGATAACATACAAGCCTTGAGCCAGAACTCGCCCTAAACCCTTGATTGCCCCGAACTCGAAACCCGAGCCTAACCCATAAACCACACACCTTGAAGCCAAATCCCCCTTCCTGAGCAAAGCTCGCCGGCGCAATTCGTGTGGTATACGGGTTTCGTAGCTTGCAATACCCTAACCCTAAGCCCTGAGTTGAACTGGGTGTCAAAAACCAAAGCTACTTTCTCAAGCACCCTATAGAAGTGTGACTGGTCGAATCAGTCATGTCAGTGGGGCCTACCATCGAAAATGGAATTTGAGGATTGGGCGAAGCTGCTATATATGCCAAGTGGCAGCAATAAGCGACTCGACCATTTCAGTCGTCAGCAGATGAAGTAGCCAAAGCTTCCAGCATTTGCAACTTGCGGTAGACGGCCATTGCCCAATGTCGACGATGAACTGAACGACAGACTTTAGCTATGGCCCCGTTATAGGACTCATCCACATAAGTAGAATACATCCTGGGATTCCCTTTAACCCTGGCCTGAGAAGCAAGGTGGTACATGAGGTGGCCCTTTGGTAGGAAAGGCACACCAGCCCTTGAGCACAGCTGTATGAAACGATGATATCGTGTATGCAAAGCGTCGCATGCGTCCTGCGGAAACACTCTGCTGTGCTCGTTCATAATCTGATCGAATGCTTCGGCTGCACACCCTGCCCGACGAAGTAGATCAAACATGTGCGAATTTTCATTGCCCTCAAGCACCGTCTTGTATTTCTCAAGTGTCATGACCACAAAGCGAAGTAGACCGTGTGTCTCCGCTGCTTTGCACTTCAGGGCTTTCTCTGCAAGCATCGTGAGAGTGAGGTTCCACACCTACGAAGTATATTCGGTTTCGGGAATCCGGGTTAGCATTAGCGGGCTCTGGTCTTCGATGTTCTTTTACACTAATTATTCACTAGCAAACTATTTGGGCTCCGGACAAACATCCCTCGATCTCTAATCCAGCTATCCCAAAAACCCTAATACTAAATAGCAGCCTATGCTGGCTATTTCGTTATCTGGCGATGTTTACCTCTAACAGAGTCACTTAAGTTTGTTGTAGTTTAAACTTTAATGATCGATATAAGCCTTCAAGTCTTCGGGCACCACATAAACTACTCATCAAAGCTTAGATTCACGACTATATCATTATTCTTATATCATCCTTTTCCTCCCCACCTCAGAACCTTTCTTGCTCCACTCCTTGTCTGTGGCACGTCTGTGCTTGTAGAACATCCACAATTCCGCTTTGAGGGCCATCAAAGAAAGCTTGTCATTTTCTTCTTTGTCTAGAACCGCTGAATTGCCAGGCTTGTAGATATCTGTGCTCAGCAAAGCACGAAGAGCAAATGTCAGATAAGTAGACATGGGTCCATAATGCCACGTATGTAGCAAGTCGATGCACCAAGAACTCAAGCTGACTCCAGGGATTTGCAAAAGCGGAGACACGTGCAACACACGGCCGTGTTCACCAGCCACATAAAAGATGCAACTGAATGGACACTGCTGCTGCTCGAAGGACCCCACATCTGGCAACAGTGTAGAAGGCTCCAATCTAGCCCATTTCGGAAGCCCTAGCTGTTGGAATGCTTTCAGCAAGCAGCGTCCACGGCCACGGCCTTTTTTTTTCGATAGTGCAAAAGCTTCGAGATCTGCTGTTGAACATCCACATCCGGAATCGTGACCTCCTATGTTGTTGACGACTACATAGACATATTAATATTAGGACGTACGTGAACATATAAGGTGCTATATGCGGAATCCAGCGACCGGACACAAACGAATTTTGAGTGGCGAAAAATACTTAAAACATCATGAAGCCTGTAAGCTATCTAGTGTTTTAGAACAAAGGTCCTTGAAGTTCTTCGACAAAGTAGCTTCGTACTTGCTTTTGTCATACAACGGGAATGGGCACGATCTCGCACTGAAACCATCAATGTTTGGAAGCTGTGCTTTCTTGACCAGACAACAAGGACAGGCATGATGATTATGGGACCACGTTCTCAAAGCAGCTATCTCGACCAAAGCAGCCCAATCAGCTTTGAAGTCAATGATCGGCAATCTCAAATCCGGATGTTGTTCACTCAAATCTCGCCTGAAAGCTTCCAATAATGGAAACACGGAACACCAGCCTCTGCAGCCACATCCACAAAGTTCCGATAATCCTGTGTTTGTCGTGAACACATCTGCGATATGTACTGGCTTCAGCCAGGACACAACCTACATTATATACAGAACACGTAGGACAACCAACGGTGGTGTTTATATTCATACATATAAATAAACATACATATATATATATATATATATAAACATACATATATATATCTATATATATATAGACAATAAAAACCCACACACACACACAGCAATATCCGTATACCCATATAGCCTTTCACACTCCAGACCTTAAGTTTCAGTAGCAGGGCTATGTACAAGCATACATATACATACTCATGTACTTATACATATGCATATACATACACGTACATGCATAAGCACATGTACAGGCGACAAATATAACATAAAATCTACTATGTGCTGTCGGGGTACGTAGCAACCAAACAAGCCTTTGCTTTTTTGTGCGTAAGTTGGTGACATAAAACCCCAAAAAGTTCTCGTTCTTGGAATACTGGACCCCGTCGAAATATACCGATAGAGGAACGATGTGTTCTCGCGAGAAACCTTGGCGGAGAGCTTCGATCGTGACACAATGGCGTTCGTATAGATCCCCTAGCTCCTCGTCGTGTTTCAAGAAGTCTTGCACAATCTCAGGAGATGCTGTGCCTTCAAGAATACCAAGCTCCATCAGCTCATTGCGTATCATGATCGAAGTCACACGGGTGGGGTGCTGTACGAGGGTCCTTCCAGCAGACTTCTTCAGATGCATCGGAACTGAAACCATTTCCACATCAGGCTCCGGGAATTCTTTATTCAGATGGCACCTGGGGCAAATTACGAGAAAGGACCAGGGACTTAATCAATGGAGTGTTAGATTCGGATAGAGGATTCAGGGATATCATTCTCCAGGTTTTGCAGAGTTTTGCACACAGTCCCTGACCTCAGATGTTCAGCTGCATGACGACTAGCGGACCGAGGGTTCAAAGCCAGATCCTCAGCACCCTCACCCCCTGATGCCACGTGCCAGTAAGCAAGCTGACAAGTGTCGGTTGCCGTAGCAGAACCATCCAAAAACCTCTCGACCAGCAGACGTCGAAACTTCTTAGCAGCCTCGATGTCCCCGCCTTCACTAGGCAACGTGTCTTCATACTCATGGAGATCAAAGTAACAGGAACCTTGGGTTTGGTCTGCTGCACGAGCACGTTTGAAGCTCATCGACCATGGACACCCCACCGTGCTACGATACAAATATATATGCACAGCCCGCTCTATAATAAGCCTTAAACCTAAACCTTCCAGCCTCAACCATACGTACACCTTGAGTGTGAGCTCCCGAAACACCACACCTAAAACCCTTGACCTCAAACTTAAACACTCTAAATCGTAAACTCTACACAAAGTAGTTATCATCCTCACCATACGTACATGTATTCGGTTCCTACATGAGCCAAACCTCGATGCAATTACTGTGCGGCTTGCACCGGCTGTGTGCATCATCATGGTCACTCACAGATCGAAACTAACTTTTCAACGGCGTTGCCCCGGAACTTTGTTCCCCAGCACCGCTCCCAGCACAACTTTTTCATTGTGTGAGAACGAACCCACACAAGCAGCAGCCAGGATCCTCAGGATAAACCAGGGAAGGTTTTGGATTAGGACTATAATAACCCGAGCATTAAGATGTCAACCGTAAACCAGGATACCCACTAGGAGCTTCTGGGGGGTTTCGGGGTTCCGGACTGTTGATTTAGCTATACTCATGACGATCTACACCTTACTAGTAGTCCTAGGGGTGAAACGATCCGAGCCTAAGCACCTAAAACCTTAAAGCATATCTCAACCCTAAGCCCCATGCCCATATTCTTAAATAAAACTCGTCCATACGAATCCTCTATGCAGCTGCTTGTGGCACTACCCGGCAAGCTTCGAAAATCCAAGGCATGGCACAGCGATCACACTGAGCCGATGCTTCTCGTGGAGGCCGATCGGGCCAGGGCTTTTTTGGCTTTGCCTTTTGCCTTGGGGGCAGGGCTAGCTTTAACACTCTCGGAAGCATTCTTCTTGGCACTAGCCATCTGTTGTATCTGTACACTAGCCTCTGCCATAGCAGAGATTTTCGGCCCCAACATGCTCACGAAGTCGCAAAGCTTCGGCAAATACTGATCCTTGTACTCCTTCTTCACCTTCTGCAGCTCCTTCGCGGAGAGAACAGCCACCTTCATGGACTGAAAGAAGGGGTTCTCGGCGTAGAGCTCGAGCACCCCGACCCGGCATTCCTTGTAGCTCTTCACGAACCCAGCCGCCCACTGCCATGCGGCGGGATCGCTCTTGCCCATCTCGATCGTGATCATGCTCATAGCATTGTCGCTCGCTTGCTCCTGGGCAAGAAGCTCTTTGACCTCCTTCTCCTTCTTGGTCGTGACGGAACCGCTCCCGCCCGCCTTTGCCCGCTTGTTCGGATTCGCAGGATTCTCGGTAGTAGGAGGCGGCGTCGGGAGGTCAGTGTCGATCGGCTTCGGCTCCTGTTCCAAACCCCTCTTCTTGCCGCCCTTGCACCCACCAGCATTGCTGCCATCCCCGCCGGGCTTGGGCTGGGCTCCTGGAGTCTTTTCGAACAAAGCAGCATAGCCTTGCAAACCCAACTCCGAGGTCCTCACTTCGGTCTCGGTCACATCAACCAACCTCTTGCCGTTCTCCGCCGCGTAGCATCGCATAGCTTTCGAGAGCTGCACCTTTTCAGACCATGAGCCTTTAACCGGCTCCTTGACCTCGACAGTCACAGTACTCTTCCATTCCTGGATGTTCGATGTGGTCAGGAGCTGCTCCACCCACAGGTATGTGTCAGCTTTCAGCCAGGCGTTGTAGACCACACAGTGTTCCTGATTGGCAGTTGTAGGTTTTGGGGTTTCTTAGAACACATTCTCAAAGTTGAAGGGTAAAGTGTGTTTGTACATTCTAGGGTCCTTGGGGGTGTAGTGGGTGGGAACTGAAGCTCCTTAATGTCGGGCTTAGGGCTTATTGTTAGGCTCCGGGTCTTGTCACTAGTCAATGCTAATCGGCTCCTATATAGATATATAAGGTCTAAGAGTCTAGGCTTCCGGGTGGGGAGGGGCTCTTGAGTTCTTTGTGCGAGGCTAGGCTTGATTATTTGGGTTCGGCCTTGAGGTCGTCACGGCAGCACATCTGAGTGTAGTTCTTCGCCTGTTGCATGGCGATGGGTTCATCGACCCCACCTAGGACCTGACAAATCTGAAGGAAGGTCTTGTAGGTGCCGAGCTCGTCCTTTCTTTTGCGAAATGTATTGACGGTGCTGCGGGTAGTCGTGACGAATTCAAAGTCCCGGGAGCATGCCCAGGCCCTCCTAAACTCGAGCTTGAAGGAATCTAGGAGTAGGCCATAAAGGTTTTTCACGTCCGGTTTGAAGCGGATGGCACGGCCCATAGATTGTGCCGTGGCACCACGGGCCGACATGTCTGTGTTGACCGTGGCCCAGTAGCTGGGGCCTTCCTTTGTAGCCTCAAGCATGGAAAACGTCACCTCCTTGGGGTCCTTGTTGATGCTGTTGGCATAGTTCTCGATCGCGATACGAATGGATTCCGGGGTCATTGCAGGTGGCTTCTTATCCTCGCTGGCGGCGTCTGCTGCCTTCTGCTCGCCGCTGCTGGTGGCGTCTGCTGGCTTCTGCTCCTCGCCGTTGGTGGCGTCACTTGGCTCATTATTGTTGTCACAGCCGGCGGCGTCTGGTGCCGATGCCGTGTCTGCGGGAGCTTCTGGGAGATCGGTGACGACGAGGGTCTCTGGGATTAGGGTTTCGCGGGTGTCCATGGAGTCGATGCGGGCGGGCTGTGACTCAGCCATGATAGCTAGAAGCTATCTATAGCTGCTGCCGCGAAGCCTTTGGATCTCTGCACTACGTAGCTTGCGAGCTAGGGCATAGCAGCATGCATCAGCAAAGCATATCATACAATACATACATACAAGACAAGGTGGAGCCTCCAAGAGGGTCTGATTGATCTCATATAGTAAGTATATATGAGCTAATATATGTTCGATACAGGACTTTTTGGGCTCGTGACACCTCATCACACCTCATTGGGGGGCTCATCGGGGATCCAGTTTGATACCTCATTCTGTTCATTGCCTACTTAGAGGACACGACAGCATCTACCATACCCTAGAGGGGCTCATTGGGGGGCTCATCGGGGATCTAGTTCGACACCTCATTGTGCAGCTTTGCTCTTGCCGGAGCTCTCTAGCTTGCCTATTGACATAATCAGCAGCAATGAGTGGCTTGGTACGTTGCTACTCGACGAGCATGCAGACTCTGCGGTTTTCCGCTGTTGCGAACACATAGATCATGAAGTCAAAATCACCTCGCGTCGGCTATGGAAGCCCACAAACCTTAAAGTAGAGCCCCTACATGGGTATCTAAATCTGGATCCACCGATATATTGGTTATTAGTAAAATACTCATACCGAAAGAGTTTAGGGTTTAGGGCTGAAGGGCTTAGGGTTATGGTTTGTGGTTAGATGGGCCGGTCGGGCTCAGATGAAAGGTGGTATCCAGTTAATAGATTGCGAGGAAGGTAGCTAACGGATCTAATTATGGATCCATTATAGCCCACGAGCGAACGGATCTAATTCTGGATACCTATATAGCCATAGCCAATCTGATATCTATATAGGGAAGGGTGTAGATTCTGAGTTTAAACCTATATATATATACGTACCAAGGCAATAAAAAAGGCGGTATCCAGATAATAGAATGCAAGGATGAGAGACGAGAGGCTCTAATTCTGGATCCAAACAACAGCAGGCGGGCTCGATTGCGGGATCTAGTTCGATCGTAACCAATCAACATATATATATATATATATATATATACATACATACAAGCCCTTATAGTTTCCAGATCCCCGATCGAGGCTATATTATATTATATATATAAGGTGTGGGAGGATTTTTGGAAATGTAGGGATTAGGGCTTAAGGTTATACTAAGCAGGATTATAATAATTAATGGATAGGGAGCTATACATTATTCGGGGGGGGTCCAATTCTGGATCCAGAAATAAGGGTAGAGGGTACACACATACATTATCCGGGTCGGGTTTTAATTATGTATATATGATCTATAATTCTCTCGCTTCTTCTATATATATATATATACATATATATCTATCTATATTTTATTCTACAGAATCGGGACTAGGCTTACAGCGATTCGAGGGATCCATACTACGACGTGGCTCGCACATCATCTGCGGATGGCTTGGCGGCTCCAGCTTTTCTGGAGCCTGGTGGAATATAAAGCGAGCACGGCATTCAAGCGGGAGGGTTTTGCGAGGATGAGGTTCTTCTGGGCCTCTGGGTCTTCGCCTTACATATATATATATGTATATATATATATATATTTGTTTATATATACACTGAAAGAGAGAGAGAGAGAGAGAGAGAGAGAGAGAGAGAGAGAGAGAGAGAGAGAGAGAGAGAAGAGAGAGAGAGAGAGAGAGAGAGAGAGAGAGAGAGAGAGAGAGAGAGAGAGAGAGAGAGAGAGAGAGAGAGAGAGAGAGAGAGAGAGAGAGAGAGGAGAGAGAGAGAGAGAGAGAGAGAGAGAGAGAGAGAGAGAGAGAGAGAGAGAGAGAGAGAGGGAGAGAGGGATGAGAAGGAAGAGAAAGCTGTGTAGGTAGATCTAAATGAGATGGACTGGTGTATATG
The DNA here is from genome assembly GCA_905221615.1 of Symbiodinium sp. CCMP2592. NCBI lineage: Eukaryota > Dinophyceae > Suessiales > Symbiodiniaceae > Symbiodinium > Symbiodinium sp. CCMP2592. Next base: position 1,328,983 of record CAJNDT010002668.1, on the reverse strand, counting down.
TTACATTAGCTTATTAGTAGATAAATATATATATATATATGTATATCTACAGACGTCCACGTCTCGCCATGTAAAACATATACTATATATACAGTGTACGATAACACACCAGCAGCTATAGTAGCTAGCACTCTCACCATTGTTGACTGTCGGTATATTAATACATATGTATCAGTCCTATAGCGAGAAGACGACAGTGCAGCAGCTTAGCACATAGCAGAATACCTGCTGGATACATATATATATATTCGATGGATGACAGATCAGACCAGTCTGCGTACAGTCATGTATCCCAGAAGCCTCGAAGCCATCCAGCGATATTGCTTTGCAATTCGGACAGGCAGAATCGAGCTGCATCGGTGGAGACTCAAGATTGGGGTCAGGTGTTGAGGTTGGTACTGTCCAAATAACGACCATCTAGTACTATAAAGTTTCAAGGCCACAATCCCACGTGTAGCTAGAGGTCGAAAACCAGAGTAGCTCCATCCTCAGCTATAGCTCCTAGCGGCTGCCGTTCAGGAAAATCAGATCATGCCTCGAAGCTAGCCAGGCCACCCAAACTACTAGCTGATACTAAAACCCTATCAGACGAATGTTTTAGCACAATTAATACATAGATATGTATATGTATACCATACTCCCCAAAGATCCTACCCAAGTTGGAGGCCCGAGGACTGTAGTCTGCGGTGGCAAACTATTGCACCAAACCTGAGGACAGCTCGCTGAATCCACTGGAACAAAGCAGTCACGGTTTCCATAATGTTGCGGGCTTCGGGACATGCAGTTGCAATCCTACAGGGGTAGGCGGGGACAGGACTATAGCTACGATCACAATAAGCGAGATCCCCGATCCCATCCAAACCGGTCGTATGCAGGTGCTACACTAATCATCAAGTTTGTGGGATTCAGCCAACACGACAATCCTCAGGAAAGCTGCTCGTGGCGGCCAGTATGCTTTCGAAGCGATCGACGGGCAACTTGTTTATGCGGGCTCAGGGTCAAGGCTTTGAGTGTTCGGGTCTTTCGGGACTAAGTATCCTTGGTTTTTGGGGTTGCGGGAAAGTTCTGGGTCCTTTTCGCTACCTCATATCATCCCCATTCTCCTGGCCAAGCAGAGCACTAGCCGCCGTGCCAAGCCCAGCGAAGCCTGAGCGAGGTACTAGCTTCTAATGGGGTTCAGAGCAGAGGTGGCGTTTGTGGGGATTAAGGTTTCGGAAGTTTAGGGTTCAGGGTGATGTTAGTTCCTGTTGTACATAGCAAAAGCAGCAGATGCAAAGAGAGTCTAGAAACCTTCCTCTACTGCAGGGTCATGTTCCCCATCTTCTTCTTCATCTCCCTCGGCATCATCATCATCATCTCCCTGCGGCTCGTTCTTGGCCTGGTCATCCACGATCTGGGTCTGCGTGGGCTTCGGGATCTTGATAGGCGACTCTTTCGGCCTGGGAGTGGATATGACTGCAAGGCATATATGTGTATGTGTGTTTGTGCGTGCTATTTTGTGGGTGTGTGTCGGTGTGAGCTTGTCTCTATGTGTGTGCTCTTTAACATATGCGTGCAGCATGCATGCTTCGAAGTGTGTATGTGTGTATATGTACACATATGTCTGAATAATGGATCTATCTATGCATCCAACCAAGTCATGGTAAATTAAGACGATTCAAGTTGCGACTTCGGGAAGTGTTTCAGGCCAAGCGAATTGACAGTTTGCCAATCCAAAGCTGAAGCTTCCCAATCGTGGTCGTGAGCCAGTAGATCATCTCGACAGCCTCTGTAGTTGATCTCCGCCGGATTCAAGTTCATGTACACATAGCAATCGGCGAAGGTCATGGCGATGTGCATCGCTTTCCTCACACTGAGGCCGGTCCGGATAACCAGCTGGAGCTTCTGAACCCACCTGCTCGTGGCATCGTGGCGATCCTCGCGAGCCTCGACCTTGATCAGGGGGTTCTTGGAGCCTTGCGTGCAGTACTTGCAGCGGATTATCGAGTACACATAGTCCTCGATAGGTTTGTCGGCCTTCGGTTTGCGTTTGCTGGCCGCCTTGGGCTTCTGTTCGGGAACAGTCGGGGCCGGCAAACCAAGACCACTCTCTAGGTCTGCAGGCACGAGGTGCGGAACCGACCACATAAGACCATCGGGGAATTGAACGAAAACCTCATCCTCTTTCACAAAGGGCTTCGAAGAAAACACCGGGCCGGTCTGGCTTTCGAGGCAGGCACGTTGCATCTCGTAGTCCCACCAGATATCGCCAGGCTGTCGCTTGTCCTGGGCTAGGTTGGGTTGTGTTTTGGCAAGGGCTTTGTGGAGCTTCATAATGATTTTTATTTGGGCTCTGAACTGTTTCAGCTCAGGGGCTGCCTTCTGCTTGGATTGGTTCTCGGGGGCCTTGTCGTTGGACTCGGGGGCCTTCTTGTCGGACTGCTTCTCGGGGGCCTTCTCGTTGGACTGCTTCTCGGGGGCCTTCTTGGACTGCTTCTCGGGGGCCTTCTTGTCGGAGTGCTTCTCGGGGGCCTTCTTGTCGGAGTGCTTCTCGGGGGCCTTCTCGGACTGCTTCTTGGGGGCCTTCTTGTCGGAGTGCTTCTCGGGGGCCTTCTCGTTGGACTGCTTCTCGGGGGCCTTCTCGGACTGCTTCTCGGGGGCCTTCTCGTTGGACTGCTTCTCGGGGGCCTTCTTGTCGGACTGCTTCTCGGGGGCCTTCTTGTCGGACTGCTTCTTGCGGGTCTTCTCGTTGGACTGCTTTTCGGAGTCTTTCTCGGCGTCTTTGTCCTTCTCGTCCACAAAAGCGCTCATCTTCTTCAGACTAGGTTTTCTCTTGTTGTTCTCGGGCTTCGGTTCTTCGTCGGCTTTTCGCTTGTTCCGAGGCGGCTCCTCGGCGGCTGGGCTCTCCAGCAGCTGCGTCTCTCGGCGTCGACTTGGACCAGGAGTCGGCGAAAGGTAGCCTTGGATCGAAGGAGTAATGGTTTCTCGTACATCGTTATCATTTATATTGGATGAACATAGCGATATAGAATTAAGCTGATGGATGGGCCGGGCTTTTGGGTGTTGCTCTATATAATCAACTACAACTACCTTTTTGCTAGTTTTATTTTGGTTGTCATAGTGTTGCTTGGTTATTATTATTATTCTTATTAGTATTATTATTAGTATTATTATTATTGCTGATTTCGAAGGTTCTGGATGGGGGCTTAATTTGTGGGGCTTCGTTTCGTTCTGGGCCTTAATGTAGGGGTATCAATAGAGGGCCTAAAAGTTTCACTTCGAAGACGTCTTTTTCAGCTTGCATCGGGCCGGTTCCATCCCTCTGGCATCACCTTTTCGACACCACGACGTAGACACACCAGGGGCCTTCCTGGCAAGATAAACCTTCACCTCCACTTGCAGAGTTCAAGCAACGAGAGTCCAATTGCCAACGGTCAATAAGAGCAGCTTCTAAAAAACCAGCGGCTTCGGCAGATGCCAAAATACCCAGAATCCGCATCTCAGCCCATGCAGGCTTTGAAGAGTGCTGATACCCATAATCTTCGTTGCACCACCGGTGCGAAGGGCTGGAAGTCAAGCCGATCTTGAAACTGCAATTGTCACCGAGTCCACGTATGACAGTATGAGCTCGTTGCAGGATGTTGGAAGCAAGTGTTTGAGACGGCAATAAGTCCAGTTTTAAAGCAGGCTGAGCCATAATGTCTTGGATGACCCCTTTCATCCGAGGCAGCTCGGCCAAGTGCTTCGGCACTTTCAGCTTCCAATAGTTGTCTGAAACATATCGCACACCAGATGCTGTCTTCTCCAATAAGCAAGCTCGAGGATATGGTGCTATGGGCACTACAGGGATCTCTATATGGTCTGGCGGCGCAACCAGTCCTTCGATGGAGGCTGCAGAGGCCAAGCAGCACAAGGAATACTTTAATTAGTATTTCGCACCCTGTAAAAAAGTAGACAGTATTCTCAGAAACATAAGACTGGTGTGGATCGAAGGGTCTTCGTCTCTGTTTCTGTCGTCCATAGGCCAACAACTCCTGTAGCCAGGCCTCTTCATCGTCGAGAGATTCGCCCGAATCTCTTATTGATGCCATCACAGAAGCTCGCCGCATCCGAACATGGCTAGATATCTTAGATATCCCTATAGTCTCTTTATCTACACCAGGACTAAACCCAGGGGTTGCTACGTGGCCCTGCAGAGCAACAAAACCTTCGGAGTTTGAAGCACTTGAAGCCCTCCACAGGCAAGCGACCCCCCCCCAAACCTTTGTCAACGAGCCCAGCACAGGCACACGAAACCTATTGGGGAAACCCTAGCTTAGTTCCAATCCGAATTAAAGGATCCCAAGCCGACTCCAAAGGAAAGCCGAGTAACTCGCACCACTAGCCGATGGATCAAAGCCGCCCATCACCCCATCCAGCGTGTTCAAAAACCAATCGTTGGCCAGGAAAGCCGCCGCTGCTTCCTGGGCGGGATCGCGATATATGATGCAGCTGCCACAAGACTGGAACATAATGTATCTCAACTTCGAGGGTTGATGGGACTGCAGTGCCACTAGGATCAGATGCAACTTTGTTACAAGGATGGTTCCAAAGTTCAAGAATCGGCCGCTAACTATATGTAAAAGTAATAGGAAGCATATATATAAGAGGATCTAGCTATAATAAATCATCCAAAGGTCGGACAGACCATGCTGTGCGTTTGAGCTGCTGCTGCTGCTTGCCTGTACTTTTGGCGGGGGCTCATTGTCTGCGGGCTCGTTGTCTGCGGGCTCCTTCTCGGGCTCATGGTCGGGCTGATTGTTGGCTTCCGGGCTAGACATCTTATTGGTGCTGGTGCTGCTGTCACTGCTGCTGCTGCTGCTTGAGCTGGAGTCATCACTGCCGCTAACATCATCTGCTCCGTGTTCCCCGTCCATGTCTTCACAGGCCACCTCATCCTGCGGCTGTGCCTTCGGCTGTGCCTTCGGTGGATCACGGCTCTGATCTCGCTGCTTGCCAGTAACTCGTCTGAGTCTACGTTTTCCCGTGGGCTCATCTGAAGCCAATCTTCTGAGAGGTTTGTGTGCCTGAACGGAAGGGCCCCAAGAAACCGTACAGAAGCTAATGAATATAGCTAATGCCCAACTAAGTTTGATTGGCCTCCCTCAACCCCAGCCTTTGGAACCCATTCTCTTTGGCGAAGGGTGGCTTGCGAGTAGTGTCGGAAAGCAGCACTGAGTCGTAAGGAATTGGTGGTTGACCATGCATCCCGATCGGCTTCTTTAACCTGCTCTGCCAAATGTGCTTTGTCCTCTCGCATGCGGACAATAACAGTAGATAGAAGTAAGGTATGCACATATATATATATATAGAGAGATAGAGAGAGATACCGATAGGATCAGTACCAAAACCCAACAGTAGATGCTGTCCTCGTGCTTTAGCACCCCTAGCAAGGCTTTCTTGATGACGGTATCCGGAAAGTTCCACGTAGGACTCAACTGTCTGCAGTTGTTCAAGATGCCCTGGAAGAGCCTTGATTCGAGTGCACTCTAGCAGCACAAAACCCAGCCACTATCTACAGAATAAGCTTATAACAAAACAAGCCTGTACTCTATACTTTGATCACAAAGAACGGCGAGCACAGTTTCTTCTTGTCGATCTTCGCGATTGAGCGATCCGTGGGGTACGAAGTAAAAAATCGTTTGTCTATGAACGGCAACAGAGCATCTCGCAGCTTGTGCCATTCCTTGAACCCCTTCCGACTCTTCCGAGGCTCTTCTTCGTCATCATCAGCCGCGATCGCGGCAGCAGGTCTCTTCTTCGGAGGCATGGCAGCACTAAGCGGCCCTGAACCCTGAAGTCCGAACACTGAAGCTTCTTAAGCCTGAGCCCTCGATGCCCTCAATGAAGCCCGCTAGCCTAGCCACGAGCCCAGTTGACTTCAAGTCTTCAAGTGGACCTGGCCTACCTCGACAAGCTCCGACGTTAAAGGGTCCTAGGGTTTAGGGTTCAGGCTTTAGGTTCGGGGGCGTATCCTTTCAATTAGCTGTCTAAACCCTCACATCCGAGACCCACATCCAGTAAGTAAGTACAATATACGGCACAATGATAGTGTCTTTAAATTAGGCTGGTACGGTCGCAAAGGCAAGCTTAACCTATATACCCTTCGCCCTTCACCCACAAAAAGAAACCCGACCCTCGCCAGCCAGAGCGGTTGCCGGAGCGAGTTTTCACCACAAAAGCACAACGGACGGACGACGGACGAACAACGGCCGACGACGACGACGGACGACGACCATGTGATTTACGGCTTCAACACAGGACGATGCTGCACAGCCATTCGATATTCCCGGTGTTCTTTCGCAGTATATGCATTATTTTTAAAGTTATGTTCACGACTCCTCCTGGTTTATGATTTTCGCGAGTTTCGAGGTGTTCCTTCCAATACACTAGCTACAGGTTTTAGGGCGAGGTCTGTATAAAGGTTATTAGGGATTTAGGGCCTTAGGGTTTTTTTTTCACAATCTTTGAGCCAAATGAGAAACTTTTGGCGTGCAGAGCCGTCTTGTGTACTGTTATCCAAGATCTGCCAAAAACTCGCATTTCGGGTGACACAACAAAATCTAGAACCCCCTGTGCAAAAGTAGATCCGCACACAAATGTGGATCTAGAAAGTAGATCCGCCCGGGGGTCTGGGAAGTCGTCTGACGTGTGCTCGTCCAAACATTTGCACATGACCGATTCAGACGCTAAGGATCGATCTGATAAATGCGAGTTGACTAGCCAAATCTCCAGGAGATTGCTTAAAGCCTTGAAATTTCAGGCAACGGGCGACGGGAGATTGGTAGCCATGCCGTCGAAGGCTGGTGGACGAAAGCCCGACCGCATGATTGTTGACCTCTGTGGCTTGGGCAATGGCTACGCCGTGCCTAAGTCCACTAAGGGATGTGCTCGCATAACTTGCAAGGAGCTGATTGGCTCTAAGGCCGATGAGGACAGCCTTATCGGTGCGATGAAGGATGCGTGCCGGAATGACCTGCGCACACCTGTGCTATTCGTGGCATCGCTTTTGCGATCAGGTGCTGGTCCTGGAAGTAGTGAAGGGGCTTGCGTGGGGGGTGAGAAACGTTCCGGTGGGAAGTACAAGGTTTTCAGAAGTGTCTTGAAATCTCTCAAACGCCTGCTGAAGAAGTGTGCGGAATTTTCCGACGTCTATTTTTCGCTTGACATGCCTTCTTCATGTTCATGTTGGTCTTGGCCAGAGTTGCATGCTCTTGTTTCAAGTGGCAAGGTGACGAAGGTTAAGATTGATGACCATGTTGGTGCTGGTGGCGATGGTGGTGGACGCAGGATCATGTTCTCTAACATGCCTGAAGCGGATCGTTTGATGGTGAGAATGGATGATTGCTTGGACCATGAATCGAAGAGCAGTTTGTCGCAGCGCATTGATGTTTCATGGCAGTCGATTGCGAGGAATGTTCGCAGCCTTGTTCGAGCTCATGTCAGTGTCAGTCACGATGCACATGAATCTGAGGACATTGCATGGCAGCAACATCAGTGTGTAGACGCTGATGAAGGGGCTATTAGACAGCCCCAACTAAGGAACAACTAAGGTCTGACCAGACGGATCGGGGAAGGGTGCCTCTTACGGAGAACCCGGAACCGTGAAGTCGAGTAGGGTGTAGGGACTTCTCTCCTACGGAGGAAGGACCGAACCCCGAGCCATGGCTGAAAGCTACAATGCCTACGAGCTGGCCTTCGAAGGAGTGGACCACGAAGAAGTTTTCCCTTCTGGTGGGATGATGCGGACGTTTCTGAAGTTCCACAAGTTCCTGCAGATGTATTCTGAGGACTCGTCGCAGAGCGTTTCGCTCCCGCCAAAGATTACGAAAGACAAAGTGGTCGACAATGATCTCATTCGCACATGGGCAGCTTTCAAAGCACCTCCGTTGGTCTTGCTGTTCACGTGTGCAAATCTGTCGCCAGGAGGGGATCTTTCCATTCGAGTCCGAGAAATCCTCAAGGCTTGCTTATTTGCCGCCCCGGAGGAGTACATGGACAAACCCTATGGGGAGATACTCGCCATGGTCATCAAGTTTGGTGGAGGTCTCAAACACATTGTTGCTGACTACGGAGGGAAGTTTCATGCCATCACACGATTTATGGTGGATGAGGAAGTGATCCGCGATGATGCAAAGTTGGCTGTGGTTGAACTGGAACAAGAAAGAAAACAAGTTCGGTTCGACTTGAACACTGCAACCAGGAACATCGTCAGCGCGGACGTGTACTACAATCTCGCCGTTCTCATCAATTCCGTGGAGACGCCCTACCAGGCCGTGACAGACACGAGAATTCAACAATGGTATACGGTGAATCAGGACTACTACCACAAGTTGCCTATGTCAGGCAGAGCACCTGACCAATCCGACCTGTTGGGAGAGCCTACGTTATGTAGGGTGTGCAAGCTGATGTACATGTTCGCAAAGCACACTGGGTATGGGCTTCGGACCTACAACCAGGAATGTGCAGCGGGCAACGATGGCGCTACGCCAATCAACGTTCACCAGCTGGCTTTGATGATGCGCACATTGCCTCAAGGCATGGGACATCCGCTCGCCTTTGCGATGAACTCACTCCAGGCGTTCAGTGTTTGTCTCCACGTGCTTCATTCCTATGTATCATGGATTGATCCACAAACTGGACTCCCGCATTACAGATGGTCTAACGACGTGCTCCCTGATTCCGACTACACCACGTATGCTTTCCTCAAGTACCATGTGGATGCCGTATGTGCAGCTCAGGACAAGAACGGTTTCCAATTGCCGGATGCGTTCCGTGGCTACACCTGGAATCAATGCGGAGTTGAATCTGGGTACGTGGTCGACTGCTCTACCAAACGCGCCACATTGGGCATATGGGAAGCGGAATTCCAACAGATGAGGGCACCAAATCCGCTTATGCAAGATGATGGCCTATTTCCGCCCAACCTTCAACGGCATCCTAGCTGGGTATACTCAACGGGGAGAGTTGCGATGCCTACGGCAAGCAACCTCGAACCGGAAGGAATCGTGCACCCTGAGCATGGAAGAACGCCGGAACAATCGCAAGGATCCGCTGCCGGACCTCGAGCCACCCCTAGCCACGGACCAAAGAGGGCAAGGACGGACGAGGCAACGGCATCGGCGTCGTCATCTTCTGCGGCACCTCCTCCACAACAACCGCCTTCGCAACCGGAAGAGGAACCATCGCAACCGACATGGGAGGAAGCTCCAATCCCCGCTGGCGCTCAGGAAAGTTGGTACCATTATGTCAACATCGATGAGAAGGGCTGTCGTTCGATCTTGCTGACGACGACCCGTGATCAGACGAGTACCCACCTGCCATTGATGAGACGCCAAAGTTTGTGGCCAACCACGACGTGGGGACCACACCGATTCAGCATTACGTCAGAAGACTGGTGACCTATTTGGCAAGGATCCGTTCCGTCTCTCAAAATGATGACAAGGGTCTCAACCTGAAGGTCTACGTGAAGCTGAGTACAAAGGTGTGGTTACGGATGTATTCACGGCTGTACCATGCATTGGCATTGGTATCATGCGTGCATCTTCCTTCTCCTCCAATGCTTACCTCGGCAGTGATGATCGAGGCAGATAGCGATCTTGTCGACAACGATGACATTCCGGAAGAAGCAAGGATCAACACCATGAACACGCTGAACGGATTTCGCAATAGTTTGGGTATGGGTGGCAAACCTGATGCCGCGACTATGCGCTCTCAGTGCACAATCCTCGTCCAGGACTTTGACATGGTTGCAAGGACCAGGGGATCAACGCACACGGTGAGAGAGAACCTCGGCATGCATGGGTGGAGCGAGATCTACATTGTGAGCCCGTCGATCACCACAGGTGCCAACTACAACTTCCAAGTCACAAAAGGATCGTTGGAATCTGTGAATGCGACATTGGATGGCTTGACTGAAGAGCAGCTTGCAACCGTCACACTGCATTACCATCTGTCTCTCCAGGCAATCCTCATCGAGAACATGTCTTTTCCGATGAGTGAGGTCGGAGACGGAGCAGCGATTCGCACTGACTTGCAGCGACAGCTCAAGATGACGTACGTTGACCCTATCATTGCAGCAGGGAAGCGTACCACGCGCCCTCCAATTGTCAACATCAACCACGACTTACGGTTCGTTGGAGCAGCTAGCAATTACCTTCAGCACAAAGCTTCTCTGTTCAACGGTTTCCACGCGCTGGGAATGTATATTGAACTGGAGTTGCGAGCCCGAGCATGCGTGGTGATTCATGGATCTTCGTTTTGGTCAAGAATGTACAGCCAGATGAAACATGCGTCATCAGGCGTGCATACACTGTCAGCCGAAAAGGTGCCAGCACCGGACAATCGGGTCAGGTTCAAATTGGGCTACGCTATCTACGAGAAGCAGCTGTTCTGCGAGAAGATGGTATCCACGTGCTTTGTTGAGGCATCGAAAGTTCGCTCATGGGACGAAACTGTCCGCGCCGACTCAGTCGCTCACCCGTCGCTTGTCGAGATTTGGGAGGACAAGAGTGAAGTCAAGACGTCCACCAGGATTTCGCAGACATGGTTCACGGGAGAACAGCAGCAACAGATCAGGTCGGGTGCCCAGGGTGACACGGTCGCTGAATCGTCCACAGTCACCTGGCAGGACTTTGACATCGCCATGACCGTCCCCGAAGCCTACTACGACAACAGGCACTACTGGTTCCGGATCGACACCTACGCGACCCCGAACACCGGCTATGTCAAAGGGAGAACGTTCTATTGCCCTGGATGTGACGCAATGAAGTTGGCTGAGTGCTACGCACAGGCCTTCTTCAAGCCGACTGGAAACGGGTATCCTGGACACTGCATTGGGTGCGCGCATACTTCAGCCTTGAAGATGCAGCATCAAATCGGCTCCTTCAATGACTTAGTCGCGTCCCAGAAGTACACCTTGGCTTGCGCAAAGCACCTTTATGACCTGAGGCTTCAATTTGTGGACCCTCGCATGGACATCAAGGAGTTCCTCAAAGCTTGTGCGGAAGTGGTCTACGAAGACATTGGCAAGACGGTTTCTCACTACGGTGGTCTCCGAATCACAGCCAGTCAGGCCATCGAGTACGCGGCATGGGGAAAGGCCAAACAGTTGGCATGGGACAGAGGATACGACTCCGAAGGCAAGACATGCTACATCTGCTACTACGATGCCGGGAACTGCGCTTATGCTGGTTTCATGAGAATGCTTTTGACTCCGGAGGAGCGCCAAGAATGCTACAGAGGGTCAGCCTTGCCCAAGGAGGAACTCCTGGGTGACACGGTGGAGCTGGCGCTCGGGCTTCTTACAATTGCAATGAGACACCCAAGTCATTTTCCGAATTGGGGTGGCCTTGAGGGAGCAAATGCGTGCGTGAGGGGAATCGAAAGATCATTCTTCCGCTACGCGTCGGCCGAAGCTATCGAGCTGATCACGGTTGACTCCCCGCGCAAAAGGACACCGCCCAAGAAGAATGAAGCAGTCGCTGAGATCGTCAACAACATGTCCGCTGACCTCGTGATTGATTTCACAGTGATCGTCGATGGTGATATCTACCCCGTAGAGATTGCGAGAACCGACGAGACACAGGCCGCTGACAACGTCACGGACGATCCAGGGTTCTCCGTTGCTCCACCAATACCTGCACAGGATGTAGATGTGGATGCGCAACCCGAAGAAGAACAAGGTGCAGAAGACCCTGATCCCAGGCAGATGATTCGTGAAGGATTTGTCGCGCAGCTTCAGGACTATGTGGGAGTACTCGCTCAGGGCGAAATGTCGGTCGGAAACGATCGCCTCACGTTCTGTATCGCTTGTGGCAGTGATCAACACCATCTGTCCAATTGCACGGAAAATGCTGCGACCCGGGATCTGGTACTTCGAGGCATCCAGATCATCAAGGAAAGCCTTCTTCGATATCCACGTCGAGTACCTCCACAAGAGGCTGAGCCAATGGACGTTGACACCACAGACCATGTGAGTGTTGCATCCTCGGACCGACGACCCAAGGCCAAAGCCCGACCGCGACGCGGAGGCGAAGCCGTACGGGGTGATGTGGTCTTGATCCGTTATGAGAACAAACACAATCTCTGCACGGATGTGGAGAACCGTCGGGGCCTACATGATGCTTGTGGCGTACCACTGCAGGAATCGGGACCAGAGAATAGCCAGCGGGTGGTGGACCTCATTGAGCAGCTTTCGGACCATCGCGACCGACGCCTACCTCAACGAGGAGACCGTCCTAGCTTTGCTTATGATGATACCATTCAGGGCTACACCAATGCAGGCTACGAATGCATCGGCGGCGGAAGGCCAATCCGGTGCGGGATTCTCGACCTGATCCCAACCAAGGGTGCAAGCTTCATCCACAATCGATGGGACATCGTGAACGAAGTTGTCCTTCGCAACATCACCCATCATCGCAGAAGGAACGCGGATTGGGCGCTATCATGCATTCAATCTGACCTGCGTCACAGAATTGCCAGGCGCCCAGGCTCGGAATGGCTTGACAACAGGTGCCAGGTGGCATTCAGCAGCGTCATTCGATGTGATGAAGGAGGGTGGGTGCTGATCGAGGATTTGGTGAGGCATGAGCAACTATGGACCCATGACAGCAGACGCATCACCGAAGCGGTCTCAAGGACCGATGAGCAACAGAGGAAGAGAGTGTACAATGAAAGACTTCAGCTATTGTTCCAAGGGAACATGCTCGCAGCCACGAGACGCCACAAGGCCAAGATTCGGTTGCAGTTCCTGGGAGTGAGAGTGAAGGACCCCGGCGTGGAAACTCTTGGATCCGCAGGTTCGAACATGTTGGTATCGATTCCTGACCAGATCACGAGATCCAGAACAATGATCGTTGCCGGCACAGCCAGAGGTACCTGAACGTTTGCAACGGCTGGGTGAAGCCATGGGCAGTTCGGGCTACAAGTGGTCACTCTGCGCACTCAGATCCCCAGAACAATTTGCTTCAGTTGGACAAGAACAGGTTCGCAATATCTCCATCTATGACCCTCTTGCAACGTCTTGGAGGCGCGTTCCACGCTACGGCATGCCGCAACCTGGATTCCATTGTCACGCAAGGCATCATGCCTGGTTCGGAGGACCCCGACGGGGACTTCGACCATAGGCGCCAATTTCGAGGCAACCAAGGCGGCAGACTCCACAGCTATTGGGGGGTGTTTGCACCGTTCGATCACCGGAATGCGACGACCAAGATGCGGGTACATGGACGAGATGCCAAGCACATGCCGCTGGCGGTCCTCCATGTCCCATCGCAGGACCTTGCACGAGAAGATGGACGTATCACAGACAGCGGCATCATGATCGTTGGCCGAACGATACCGTTCCAGTTCGTCAAGGAGGTATGGTTTTGCGTCCCGAACCCTCAAGACACACACTCTTTCGCTCTGGTGGAAAAGATCTACGATGAACGGTTGGAGAAAGAGATGGTGTTGGACTACAATGCATCACCTTTGCTCCCTGAGTTCGAGAGATACCGAACGCCAAGCAAGATCATGGAATTGCTTTGCGAGATGCCTCCTGGACCCCACGACACCAGCAAGGAGCAGATCATTCGAGACCTTACGACTGTCCTGGAGTCCCACAGGGAGAACACGGTTCGGCATCACTACATGGACAAAGGGATCAAGTTTGTCATCAAGAATTGGCGACCCGAAGACCTACGCAGAGACGAGGATGGAAGGAGAATGAGGGTGTGCCCGGCATGCTACAACATCGTTCCAGCATGCTTCTCCCGATGCACGTCTTGCTGGTCACAATTCCCAGAGGACCGCCGATTGAAAAAAATCAAGCGGGATTGAAAATTCTCAGCGTTTTGATTGTGTCGATCAAATTCAATAGAAAACGATCTTTTTCAATAGAAATTTAAATCCTCAAAATCAATAGAACTGCGACATAAAAATCAATAGAAACCTCCACATCAAAATCAATAGAAAATCTCCATAAAATCAATAGAAATTTTCCATAAAATCAATAGAAATTTTCCATAAAATCAATAGAAATTTTCCATAAAATCAATAGAAATGTTATCTCAAATCAAACGAGAAACACTTCTGACATCAATAGATTTCAGCGCTATCTCTGCCTCCACCACTATATATAATACCTCTACCTCGACCTCAACCTGTACCTTTATCCGTATCTCTGCCTGTATATCTCTACCTTTACATCTTTACTTCTTTATCTCTCTATCGCTGTATATCTCTCTATCGCTCTACCGCTCTATCGCTCGATCTACCGCTCTACCGCTCGGTCGCTCTATCTCTCTATCTCTTATATCTCCCTGTCTCTCTATCTCTCCATCTCTACCTGTATTTTTATTTCTATATATCTATCTCTTTCTTTTTTCTCTTTCTCTATCTCTCACTTTCTCTTCCCCACCCTTTCCCAGAAGGCTTCCAGCCTAACACTTCTTTTTCACAGCAGCGGCAGGGAATCTTGGGTGAAGCTTCTTTTGAGCTCTCCTTCGAAACTTGGCCTTGTAAAGGCCTCGGAGCCTAACTTTCAAAAACGGTTCCTGGCTACTTGGACTTGGACGTGGAATTGGACTCAGGCATTCCAGCCTAACACTTCTTTTCCACAGCTGCGGCAGGGAATCTTGGGTGAAGATTCTCTTGAGCTCTTCCTCAAAACTTGGCCGTGGAGGCTTGGAGCTTACCTTTCAAAAAAAAGCTCCGGGCTACTTGGGCTTGGACTTGGTATTGGACACTGGCAGCCCGCATGGCTGCAAGCCGTCCCTGACTCTCGGGTTTTGCTTGATGATCATTTTTTGAATCGGGGACAAAAAATCCCAAACGAGAAGGTGACCCGGCGGAGCTTCCGCTTCAGCTTCCTGTGAGGGGTCGTGGTAAAAGTCAGGCTCCTCTGGCCACTCCTTCATGGCCTGCTCAAAGTCACTCTGAGTGATCGGAGGGTCATACATGCCCAAGACCATCGTTTCCTGGCTCAGGCTCACGTTGTCCGGGCTCTGGTTTGGCCCCTTGGCCATGGTCTCGGCAGCTTGGCAAGCTTCCCAAACGGCTTCCAGACCTCCATCCGAGTTGTCTTCTTCCTGCAGATCTGTTTCGGCGTAAGGGTTTAAAAGCTGGTTATGAGGGTATAGGGGTTCACATCTATCTATCTATATATATATATATATGCAAAATCTATATATCGCACTGAAAGAATCCCGCCTCGAGAGCAAAGCAGGTGGCGGCTGCAGGCCTCTTGGCTGTCGTCTCTGCCGGAGTCTCCAAGGTGGCGTCTGGCCTCTTGACTGTCGTCTCTGCCGAAGTCTCCAAGGTGGCGGCTGGCCTCTTGACTGTCGCCTTTGCAGAAGTCTCCAAGGTGGCGGCTGGCCTCTTGGCTGTCGTCTCTGCAGGAGTCTCCAAGGTGGCGGTTTGGCTCTTGGGAGCTTGGCCACTGGAGGTCGTGGAAGTCGCAGGTCTTTTCTTGACGACCTTGACCTTGACGACGGCCTCCTTGTCTGCGAGCTTGGCAGCTGGCTTCTTCGAGACCGGGGCCTGTCGAGGCACAGCCAAAACTTCAAAAAACAGACTTAAGCTCGACAAGCTCACAGGCAAGTATCTGGCCTGCCGTGCGGCCGGCTTCTTCTGGCTTCCTACTTTTGCCATCTGAAGAGCCTATAAACTGCAGCTATAGACGGCGACACATTTTTAAGCGTCCGGATTATACCACTTGGGAATGTACGTATAGGGCCGTCCGGCCCTTAGCAGATGGCGCAAGCGACTTGTTTTCCATGGGCCGTTTGCAGTCGGCCTGGACCTGGACCGTTTGAGCAGCTTATGGCTCATGGGCCGCTTGCAGTTGGCGTGGACCTGGACCGCTTGCAGCTTGGCTGCTTGGGTCAGCTTGGCTCATCCAGCACTAGCAAGCCCTTTAAAAGCAGATGCCAAAACGTCCTGTACTTGAACAGGATGGTTTCCGGCACCTTGTGAGCTGCAGTGCCTGAAAGGCAAGCATTGGCGATGTGAGACATCAAGCCCATAAAGGATTCGGAACCATACGTCCAAAAAAACCTGGGGGCCAAGTGCTGCGAAACTTCTGGCAAGTGTGCCGTCATGTGAAACTTGGAAACTTGGCTATATCGACACTGCTGGGCATCAAAAGCCAGCTTGGCAAGATGGCCGTAGTGCTTGGTCAAGCACTGGACTTGGTCGGCGAATTTTCGCCTGACGTCCTGGGGCCACTTGAAGTCTTGCCTGTCCAGCAAGTCGTAGATGTCCCGCAGCGACTCAAGGACACGAAGTCGGTGCAGGCTTCGGCGATCATCTTGGGAGCCTGAAATTGCTGTAGAACTTTAAACAAGAATAAGGTCGTGTTCACATTTATAGATATAATGCAGCTTAGACACTGTACCTCCTGGCGAGCTCCACAGCAACAGGCATGAAATGCCTGATTCGCCTGCCCTTCTGGTGCTTGAGGCAAGGGTACTCATTGGCACTGCTGGCAATGTCAGACTTCCATTTCAGGTTCGGCAACCTGGTGCCTGAAGGAATGCCTAGCTCCTGGTAGATTTCCTGGATTTCGGCATTCAGGCAACTCATGTTGGTGTCCCTGGAACCTGGCTTGGAGTCTTCGATGATCTCCCAAAGCAGATTCCCCACCACATGGCAGGACACACCGAGGTCCAGGACGTGGAGGACGTCAAGCTTCAAAGCCTGAGCATTGACGCCTTGGACCTGGAAAAGCGGGTGCTCCAGCCTGGCTTCCAGCTGCCTTGGCCTGAGTGTTGTCCTTCTCCAGCCTGCTTCCTGGCGAAAGTCGTTCCAGCAGTTCTCGCCCTCTTGGGTGCAAGCGCACCAAAGGCAAGGGTTGGCTTGGTTCGGCCTGGGGAACTTGAATTCCTGGTAGAAGAACTCCATGTCCCCTGTGATGCAGTAGATCACTCCTGGCCTGAACCGCCTGGAGGTCGTTGGGCACCTTCCTGAGGCCATGGCTTGGAGGGACTCGCAGAGCTTGGTCCAAAGATCTTCCATGAGCTTGGGCGTGATGCACGACTTGGGAATGCAGGCCAGCAACAATTGGCTGCTTGCCTGGACTGCGAAAGCAAAAATTAGAGACACCAAGACCTAAATGGTGATTTTGCGGTCGTACTGCCGAAAGAATACTAGACAAGCCAAGCGTCAATCGAACGTCGTGACGTTATCGCTCTCATGGATATCACAAGCAGACTGTCCACCTTGGAGTGGGGAGCTGCGTCGCCGTGCAAAGCGAAAGGGACCAAGGCTTGGGTGTCCTGGAAAACTTGGTCAAAGTAGTCCTGGCTTTGCGACACCCTGGAGTTAGCGCCTTTTTGGCTGTCCCAAAACTTGGCAATGTCCTGGATACCCAGGATGTCATCGTCCATGCCATCCAGGCTTAGCATCCAGTTGTGCGGAAGCATGACTGGAAGCTTGCAGTCTACCTGGATTTTTTGGCCTGTGGCGCTTTTCCCCCATGCCTTGGTCTGCACGACCGTTGGGTCTGGAGCAGCCATGTCCTTGAAGACCCTGGAAAGCAGCTGGTGGTGCGTGTGGTTCGGGTTAACACCATGCGAACCCAAGCTGGCAAGTCCCACAAGGTCGGCCTGGGAGCAGCCTGACTTGACAGCTGCCTGGGACAGCTCCTGGACGACCTTGGCGCTCAGGTCTCCCAAACACCACAGCCTTAAAAGGGCCACCGCAAGTGGAGATTCTGGCTTTATCTCGCGACAGGAGGAAGAGGAAGCTTGGTCCTCCGTCTTCCTTTTCCTCCCTGACATGGCTTCGCCTGGACATCTAAACCTAAACCTGGCTTGGTCCTCGA
>CAJNDT010002668.1:1276159-1306159 GCA_905221615.1 Symbiodinium sp. CCMP2592 | reverse complement strand
CCGCTGGCCCACATACGAGCATCTGGAGCCTGAGTTGCAGATCAAATAAAAAGCTAGGGCTTTCCAGCCCTTGGACGTAAGAATGGGTTCTAACGAATGCAATGAAAGCGATTCCAATAGAAACAAGACTCAGCTTCGGCACTTGGCGAAGCAGTCCCAGCCGAATGCGTGGATGAAGTTGTCATCGGCGTCGCCCACGTAGTCGCCACCTGAAAAGGGATGAACAAAAAATGTGGGCTTTAATTTGTAGTTTGAGCTTAGGGTCTGGGGTGTTGGGTTTGCTCGCCTGTGGCATTGACCCAGTACGGAAGCCAGGGGGGAATTCTTCCAAGGGCTTCTCCTGGCTCACTGCCCCACGTTGTTTGCTGTTGCTGCTGTTGCTGGTAGCCGTGGGAGGAGGAGCCTTGGCCTTGGGTGCGGCCGTAGTTGCTCCAAGGGCCGCCCTGGTTGCCGCCCTGGTTGCCGCCTTGGTAGCCGCCTTGGTTGCCACCTTGGTTCCCGGAGTTGGTCCACCCCTGCTGGTTCTGGCCATCCGCTTGGCCATCCCCTTGGCCATCCTCTTGGCCATCCCCTTGGCCATCCCCTTGGCCATCCCCTTGGCCGGTGTTGTCAGTACCGTCTGCTGGGCCTGGGGGCTGCTCCGTGGTCTGCTCCGGGTTGTGTTGGTGGCTGCTGGTGGGCTTTTGGTGGCTTCCCTGGGGCGGGTCGACTTGGTCCTGGCCAAGACCCAAAAGATCATGGCTCTGGGGACCTTGGGACCGGTCGGACTTGGGAAGACCGACTTGAGACCTGAGGTTGTCCATAGCTTCCAGCATGTCTTCAGTGCGTGGAAGAAGCTTGAGGAGCTTCTCGGTCTCCATCTCCAGCCTGGTCGTGAAGTCCTGGTCCTTGGACTTCCAGACTTCCAACTTCAACCTGGACAACTGGTCCCTCACGTCCCGGTCGTACCTGGAGATGAGTGCTTCCTGGAGCTTGGAGAGCTCTCTGTCGAGGTCTTG
Source organism: Symbiodinium sp. CCMP2592 (assembly GCA_905221615.1). Taxonomy (NCBI): domain Eukaryota; class Dinophyceae; order Suessiales; family Symbiodiniaceae; genus Symbiodinium; species Symbiodinium sp. CCMP2592. Next base: position 1,305,161 of record CAJNDT010002668.1, on the reverse strand, counting down.
GCGCTTGACGACCAGCGTTCTGCTTAGGTCGTCACTCCTCGTCTTCGACCTCTTGGCCCTCCTCTCCTCCACCTCCTTTATCAATTTTTCCTCCCATTCGGCATCAGAGTTCGCCTTGACTTCTTCCATTGACTCTTGGAATTCTTGGAATTCCGTCTCTGTGGCCTGCCTTTCGTTTTCCTGCTCGTCCTGGAGCTGGGCCTTGGAAATCGTATATTCCTAGAATTCAGAATAGAAGGAAACAGTATAATAGGTTTTTTTACAATAAAATCTTTGCTTAAAGAGTAGATGATAATTATGTTTTAAAGATCCGACCTCGCGGTTGCGCCTGTAGATCTCGTGGGCCACCTCGAGCCTGGTCTCCTGGAGCTTGGCAAGTTCGGCTTCCAAGAACTCGAGGGCAGCGGGATCCTCCGTCTCAGCTTGACCTCCTGCAAGCTGCCGAGATTTCAAAGAAAGCTTACGGGTTTTCAAAAATCGTTTTACATGTGGCTTATACATGACTTTGGATAATTCAAGCCTGGAAGGTCGCCTTCTGCTGTGGTGGCTGGGACTGAGGTCGCCGGGGTAGCGGGCGGAGCGGGCCTGAGATCATGACTCAAACTTAAGGGCTAATTTTGGGTGTTTCCACTGCTACTTGGGGGTGCTTCCGGCTAAAAGGGCTTCCAGCCCCTGACAGCTTCAATAGGGCTTCCAGCCCCTGACAGCTTCAATAGGGTTTCCAGCTCTTGACGGCTTCAATAGGGCTTCCAGCTCTTGACGGCTTCAATAGGGCTTCCAGCCCTTGACGGCTTCAATAGGGCTTCCAGCCCTTGACGGCTTCAATAGGGCTTCCAGCCCTTGACGGCTTCAATAGGCTTCCAGCCCTTGACGGCTTGAAGACAGCTAAAGGTTTTGAAGATTAAAAGGTCAAGTAAATTCAGTCAAGCTGCTCCTGGGCAGGTGCTTTCGCCGGCGGCTGCTTGGGAGGTGGCGACGTCTTGCCCTGGAGCTGGAGGCCCTTAGGAGGTGCAGGCAGTGGCTGTGGCCGCCTCCAGGGTGACAAGGGTCGACCCTGCTCATCCTGCCCATTGGAGGTCCAATTAATGTGGACCTCCTGGGATTGCTGGCTCCTGGATGAGCGGGGATCCTGGGGCTCCTGGCTGCTCCTTTTTATGCTCATTTCATCCAACTGTACCTCCAGCCAGTCGTCGATCGACTCGATTGTTCCTGATTGCTCAAATACCCGGTTAATGAACAACCTGATCGACTGGTCCTGGGGCATCTGGGTGTCGAACTTGAGGCTAAGGTGTCGCACCACATCGTTTTGCCAGTGGCCGAAGGTCTCGCCCTGGCCGCAGGGGTTATAGTTTTAGGGGATGGGGGCTTAGATAGGGACCGCAACAAGGGACACAAACATATAAAAAACAAATATATATATATATATGTACATATTTTTATGTATATTTTTTGATATATATATATATATATATTATAATGTATGTATAAACTTTTGCTTGTTACTCCAAGGCCGGCCTCGTCCTTGTACTGGCTGTAAAGCGCCCTCCAGTTCTCTCGCCAGGCGCTTGAGTCTGAGTGCTTTCAAACATAGACATCAACGGTTTCGTTAAATCCTTAAAACAAATGCAAAACTTTGTTACATGCGTGCAAGTGTCCGGTGCCGCCTGGCTGACTGTTTCGCTGGGGGCCCTTTCCCATCGCGGGGATGGGTCCTCCTGGGCGCCCTCGAGGCTGCTGGCCGGCCATGGCTTGGACCGGCTTGACTTGGCAGCTCCTTGGCTGCCTGACTAAGTAACTCCTAAAGCTGCTTCTTGAGCTTGGGAGCTGCAGCGGCCGAAGATCGATCTCGCTTGGGAGCATTTGCCGCCGAAAAGGGCTGTCCAGCCCTTGAAACTTTACTTGCAGGCTCATGCAGCTGGAGGGTCGATGTGTTTTTCACTCATGCATACTGGCTTATGCAGTCGAGGCCACCGGGCTTCCAGCCCTGGCTTGGAACACTAAAAGACTTGAAACTAGGACTCCAAAAACTTAGCCTTCTCCTTGAAGGCCTCTGCCAAAGAGCCGCCCTCGGCGAGCTTCTTCTTCATCTTGGCAACCTGAAGCTTGGTCTTATCCCGACCATGCTTCCTGCACACGATCTGGAAAAGCTGCCTAGAACCGTCGACTCTCAATGCGACACTGTCGTGGTAGTGCATGATCTGCAGCTTGCCCCTTTCAGCCTCCGTCAACTCGGGCTTGTCCTTGTCCTTGGGGGCCTGATGATGGAGATTAAACATTCAGGGCTTCACTTAAATACATCTTCCTAGATAGAAATATATGCTTACGAACAACAAAAATTTTTTCTAATGTTAAGATTAGAGGCCGGCTTCTTCTTCGGCTTGTCACTGTCCTTTTTCACAGGCTTAGCGGCTGCAGCTGGTTTCTTCAAAACCTCGCCCTCCCAAGACTTCCTGATTCGAGCCTTGCTGCCTGGCACGGGACTGCCTTCGGCTTCCTGGCTCAAACTCGTCTTGGCGGTCTTGGGAGTGTCTGGAAGCTCCAGATCCCTGGTCCGAATCTTTCGAAGCGGACTGCTCGCAGGGGCTAACGACCGTAGCTTTGGCGGCTTGGTCGCAGGGCTTGGCGTCCCTGTGCTCGGCCGCTTGGTGTTGTGGGTCTCCGCCTGCTGGAGCTTGGCTGGTGAGGCCGACACTTCTGGAAGAAGCAGCGCCCTGAGTTCCTCGAGATCCTTGATCTCGAACTGGGTCGCCTTGCTGCAAGCCTCCTTGAACCTGGTGTCGTTGCACAAGCGGCGAGCATGAGCCATGACGGTCAGCAGCATCTCGGCCGTGTCCCCAGCCCAAGCAGTTTGCTTGCTCAGCGGGGCCTGGTGGATGAGGTCCGGGTAGTCTTTGCTGACCTTGGCCAAGCACTCCTTCAAGTCCTTGTACTTGAAAGCCAAGCCGCTCTCCACCTCCTGGAGTTTCTTGAGCAAAACCGTCGCCTTTGAAAGCCCTTTGGCCTGGACAGCACTCGTCTTGGCTAGGTTGCCGTAGGGGTCGAAGTTGAAGGCGGCCTGGACACCTAGGAGCTTGACGTGTTTCTTGAACACGTCCAGCAAGTGCTCCTGGTCCACCTCCGGCTTGGCGAAGTTGCGTTCGCCGCCGCGGCCAGCAGCTGCGGGGCTGCCCATGGCTCTAAGAACCTGAGGACTTGCCTGGCGGCCTGCAGCACTTAAACCCGACAGACCTGCCTGGAGCTTGAAGCCCAGGACCTGGCTAGGCCTGCCTGAAGCATGCAGCGTACTATGAAAAAAAACTTCAGCTCAGGTCCTCTTCTCGCCAAGACAATTTTGCATGTCAAGCAGGGCTTGATCGATCTCGGCTTGAATTATACCCTGGCAGTAGCCTGCCCTGGATTAGCACTTGAATTAAGCCGCTTCTAACAAACGACCCCTTGAATCTTGGAAACTTGAGGCTTGTCCTGGAGCTCACCTCCCAGCCGCCTGGCACTGGTCAGATCCTCGGACCTGGCGCACGGGCGGCTCAATTTCAAAAAAATGTAGCGTCCACGTGCTCCATGATCCTCGCCCGCAACTCCTGGTCGCTCCAGGACTGGTGTACCTTAAGCCCCCCCCGCACTGCTTCCGAAAGTAGTTGAGGCTTCGTCATTCCGCTCAAGGGGCCTGGGTTTGCTTGGAGAGCGATCAATGAAGCATCGTTGAGCAACAAGCGGATGTACCCGTGCTCCTTCATCTTCATGTGCTTCGTCGCCTCCGGCCAGCGCTCGGGGTCGATGTCCATATCATTCTCGATCTTGTACATGAGGTACTCCAAAAAGTTCAGGAAGCCCACTTCCTTGTCGACATCCCTTAGCTCTATATAAGTAAAAAATTAAATACATAGTCTATATACGGCATATGTATAAGTATATATATGTAGATATATATGTATATGTATATGTGTTCATGCCAAGAATCTCCAGCTGGTCTAGGTAACCTCTCCGCCACATCACGACCAAGGACCTCGCGACTTTGCCTGGAACCTTGGCGTGAAGCAGCTTGGCATAGGCCTGGACGACAATTTCATCATCGCCCTGCATCTTGACCTAGCCCAAAGTTCCTGGCAGCTTGGCTTGAAGACGGCTGCCATGCACGAGATTTGAAGCATGATTCCCCCCCTTCTTCCTTCTTAGGGCCGTCCGGCCCCTGGAAGCTTTGGTTGCAAGACGGCTGCCATGCACGAACCTGCCAAAAATGATTCCCCCGCCTTCTCCCTTCGTGGGGCCGTCCGGCCCACATCCCATCTCTTCTGTCTGTCTCCTCCGTCTTTCTGTATCTCTGTCTCTCTGTCTCTCTCTCTCTCTCTCTCTCTCTCTCTCTCTCTCTCTCTCTCTCTCTCTCTCTCTCTCTCTCTCTCTCTCTCTCTCTCTCTCTCTATTTGGTTAGCAAACTGGGGCCGCCCGGGCCGTCGTTTCAGCAAGCTGAAATCAATAGAAACATCCACCTCAAAATCAATAGAAAATCTCCATAAAATCAATAGAAACATCCACCTCAAAATCAATAGAAAATCTCCATAAAATCAATAGAAATTTTCCATAAAATCAATAGAAATTTTCCATAAAATCAATAGAAATTTTCCATAAAATCAATAGAAAGACCACGATTAAAATCAATAGAAGTCAACACTCAAAATCAATAGAAACACGTACCAACAAAAGTTCCAAACGATTGAAATTTCCTCAAATTCAATAGAAGTTTCGTGTGCCTCCAAAATCAAGCGGCCGATTGAAAAAAATCAAGCGGGCGTCCTCTGGGAGTAGCTCCGTGGATGAAATTCCGGCATGCAAGGTGGGGTTCGTAATATGGAACTCCTGGGCCTCCCCCCCCCCCCCATACCCTGTCAGCCCTCAATCTGCTGAAAGAAGCTGCAGCAGCAAACGGAACCTGACACGACCCACACCAGGTGGCCCCAAGGCCCGAGAGCCTGCCTCCTTCCCAAGGATGCGTTCAGTGCCATCCACACGGGCGTTATTTTTTTCAGCTCAACGATGAAGCATTATGATTAGGAGGCCCGGAGAAATTATAAATATCCTTCGTTGTGTTTATTTTTATTATTGAAGTCTGAACCCTGCGACGTGGGCGAACTCCAGGCCTCGGGCTGCTTCTTGGGGGTCTAGGCTGGGGAGACGAGTCTGTTATTGTGATGTCGGGTTTCGGGGGTGTGGGCTTTTTGTACTAGTGCATAATTTCAGTGAGCCATACACAGGCCACGCACAGATGCACATCGGCAAATCGGGCTCATGGTTTGCAGGAGCTGTTCGAACCTGCACTGATGCGTAAGAAACGTGTCTGATTATGAAGATTTTCATTTATTTTTGTAAGGAGATTCTTAGGATATATAGGAATGTAAAAAATGAAATCAAAAAAAATCTTCGGGCAGGTGACAGAAGTGTTCTCGGCCTTCGGGTGTCGACTAGAACTCTTGGTCGAAGTGCCAATGACTGCAACACGTTTCTTGAAGCACGCTACACTGCATGACACACATAGCGGCCAGAGCGTTCTGCAGACAAGAATCAAGTAGTCCTTCTTCTCGCGTAGAACCATCTTCACGTGGGGCCCTGCACTGGGGTTCGCCAGGAGACCACTGTGCACCAAGTTGAAGAGTGTCTTCACATGCTCCGGCACGCCAGCCCCCAGATACAGCTGGTGCGGATGGACAACCGCTCGTCTCAGCTGGAGGACAGGAGCCTCGGAACGTTCCCAAAACCGCATGACCAGGAGAATGGTGGAAGTGACGTGCATGAGCTAGTGTGATTCACCTCTAAGAAACCCAGGGCAAGCCCTTCCAGGCGAGCTCAAAACACGTTGCACAAGCCCACCCGGCGAGAGCCGAAAACCCTGGGCAAGCCCATCCAGGCGAGCCCCAAGTGACACGTCTTGTCCATGTCACATTAATCTATGAGGCTGCAACCCTGAATGCTTGTCGGGCCAATTTCGCATAAGTTCACTTCGACACAAGACTACCTTGCGTGCAAATACACCAGCAAAGACATGAGTTGCGATTTTGCATCTGTGGACCACAAAGGCTTGTCCGCTTGACGCCGCCGTGCATGCCTTGTCAACCCAGGCAGTGGACGTAACAAAGCCGCCAAGCAAGCGGGTTGCGAACATGAAGTCCACGTCCTTCGTGCTCAGGCCCTTGACACTCAGGTCCGGATCAATCAGCAAGCGAAGGCTCGTGGAGTCCGGGGCAACATATAGAAAATTCACAGGCATCACCTCCTCCCGAAACAAAGAATGGTCGGCAATGTTCTCCAAAAAAGTTGTTAGGCCGCAGACTTTTGCAAGGAAAGTGTGAGGCTGCCCATCTTTCAAAGCACGCTCCAGCCTCTTCTTTAACCGAATCCGGGCTTGCAGCTCTCCGGCAGCCAACACGACCAACGTCCTGCCGACAGGCAAGGTTTGCACCTGCTGCGCCAGCTCCCGAGCTTCGACGGAGGCCAGGCTTTGCTCGTTCCGGCGCAGCTCCTCCTGGAGCTGCGCCGCTTTCAGGATCGTCTCGTTGTCACCGGGCCCATTCACGAAAAGTCGGTGCCGACTTCGGGCCAACTCCTTGAGATTCGCCAGAAGATCCTTTTGCTTGTCGGTCCGCCGAGCCTTAGTGATTACACCGGCCAGGATTCTGACCCTGCTAAAGGCAGGGCCGGTTATTAAAACTATCCGCAATGTTCCGCCAGGCGAGGGGCCGTGGAGGATGATGCTGCTGCTTGCTCCAAAGATTCCACTTCCTGTCGGCTGCACGCCTCTGCGCCCTGAGCCCGCTGCTCCTCGCGCAGTCGGCCCAGTGCTGCCATTCCCTTCTTTCTCTTGCGTGATGTTGCGAGCTTGCGGGGCAGCAAGTTCTTCTTGCAGTTGTTAGCCTTGCCTCCATACAGAATGCGGTAATTCGCCAGGACGCGGAGGCAGAACGGAGAAGCCTCATATAGCGGAGGGCCGATTTCACGCGGTCGCAGCACTGCTATCCTCGGCTGCTTTTCGAGAAAGCCTGCAAATTCGTTTAGCATCTCTTAGAGATGCTACTAAAGGCCCTCGGAGCAGGAAGGACTCGTGCCTCAAGATCTGCCCGAACATCTCCAACGCAGAACATGACAGACTGCCCGAAACACTGCCACTGACTACTGTTGTTAAGGCGGCTGTCTCCTCTGCCGCCGGTGCATCACACCAGGTCTTCATCATGACGTCGACGTGTTCATCTGTGGGGTTCTTCAAGCCACCTGCCAAGCTTCGCATCGTCGAAAAAGATGACTCCAGATCCCCCGTGGTGTTGACGCAGCACATCAAGAAGCGTACCTTAACAGTTGTCGCATCTTGGCGGCAGCAACTGCAATCGAGACGCCTGGGCCCCCCACGGCCTGGGACAGAACAGGAAGCTTCTTGTGCGACCACTGTCGCATGGCCGCTGCCCAATAGTCCAGCTCGCCTGTCCTGAAGCTGGACTCTGAGGAAACCCTGAGACACATTTCCCCCTCGTTCATTCACTCTCCGCATACGTCCTCAGGAAATGCTCCGCCATTGGTCGAGCCAGGAGGTATTCCCGTTTCAGAGTTTCGCTGCAGACGTTGATCGCTTTGGCCAGTGACCCAAGACTGTCCTGCCTGGCCGTGAAGTGTAGGAGACCGACATGATTCATGATTCCAACGTTTTGGTGACGGGTTCAGGTTTGCAGGGAGACTGCTGCGCAGTTACCAGGTTATAAACGCAGAAACAGAAGAACAAGGCAGCCAAGTGGCAGAAAAGAGTCTGAACGCTCCTTGAGCCAGTGCTGGAGGTCGAACGGCCCGAACGACGACCCCAAGCCAGCCTCGTGCCACGTGCTCAGCCCCTGCATAAAGATCTCCGTCAGGTTGTGAACGACGCCCAGCTCTCTCGCAATCATGGACTCCCAGGCGTCGCTGCTTTCTGACAGGCCAGGGGGTCAGGGCAGCAGCAACCGCAAGAATGCAGATATCACACCAGGATGTCTGCACACAAACCACGTTCTGCCTGCGAAATGGAGTAGCAGCTTCCCGCGAAACAGGACTGCTTTCTCTTCGCCTCAATTGAGACATCTGGCCGCACGGGACTCCAACGAGCCGAGGCTTTCTCTGTCTGAGTGCGAGGAAGCGACAGGAGCGTATCGCCTTCTCCACTATCGCCACGAAGCCTGTGGTGTATTCCTTCCGGGCATTTAGGGTGCATGGCAAAGGAAGTTTCCACTGAGTTCGCACCTTTTCTCAACGAAAGGTCCTGCTTCAATACCAAGGGCTTCTGCGGCTTGCCATCTGCAGTCTTGAAGGAGAACATCTCTGCGAAGGCCTGGACACGAATCACTTGAACTTGTAAATTTCTGTCTAGCTGACGCAATCCGAAACACTTCGGTTGCACGTGGCCTGGCCTGCTGCAGGTCCGCGACTAGTCGGTTGGCCTGGGCCACGGTGGAAAATCCGGACTTGCGGTTGCGGGACTGCACGGCCCCCTGGTCCTTGCGGCAGGATGCAGAATGACTGCAATGTATCTAAACAGTGGATTCACATGGAGGCTCTTCAAAAATCAGGCCTCTCATGCTTGCATAGAGCAGTGCCGCCGAGCGTCAAAAGTGTGAATGAATTTTTTGCACAACGACATCCACTCGGTCATCAGCGCGAGCAGTCTCAGATTGCTTGCAGTGAAAACCTCAGTGGGTGAATGATGGCAGAAGGGCTACGATGACGACGTCGCCCGCTGTCCTGCTGCAGTCCGGGGGCTACTCTCAGAAGTTCTTGCGCCCACTTAGCCTGGTCGCAAACTGACGCTGCCACTTCCACCAGCATGTGGATCACCCCGTCGAGATTCAGCAAGAGCTTCTCGAGAGCCGCGTAAATGCTGTCGAAGCGCTGAGCCGCAAAGCGCGGCGCCTCATACGCTTTGTCCATCAGCATGTCGATGCTGGCAAACTCTGCGGCGTAGCGCTTGAACTTGGCCGCCATCTTAGATGAATTGGCCAAAGCTCTGGCCAAAGATCCGGGCTGCTTGTTGTCGCCCGGCTTCGAGTACTTCAGCACGACCTCCTCCAGAAGCTGGTTGCACCGGTTGTCACTCTTCAAAGCCGTCTCCATGCACCGTTGCGCTGAGTGCATGCAGCAACGGGTGGTGGTCTGCAGACAAGGCAGCACTTCTTGCACCTTGGCCACTCTTCCTGCCCAAGACTCGGCCTTTTCACCGTCGGCAGCAAAGACCTGTCTGCCGCAAGCCATTTTGAAGGTTGCACTTTCGATCAATGACACACGCACACTCTCTCTCTCTCTCTCTCTCTCTCTCTCTCTCTGTCTCTGTTTCCTGGCAAGCACAAAATCATGTGAACACGTGGCTCCCACCCTGGGTGCCCTTCGGTTCTTCAGTCTCAAGAGAGAACTAGGCTTAAGGAGTTTGGGATGCGTGGCAACATGAAACCCTTGCGGCCTGCCTTCACAGTTCGTATGAAGACCTCCCTCTGTTGCTCCTCCGGGCACAGCCGCTCCAAGGCTGCACGGATTTGCGCGACTTTGTCCAGGGTCGTCTGGGAAGCAGAGGTGACAGCTTGCGCACACGCACACGATTCCAACAAGGCTAATCAGTCACTCCTGTACTATTATGAATGCGTCGCACCAGACTGCCTTCTTGCCGGCCACGCGCCGATACTCCACACAGCGTACATGCTGCTTGTACTGGTCGTCCACCAACAGCATACGGATGCCAACGAAGTCTTTGCTGACATCCTCTGCCAGGAATCGGAATCCGATAAGGTGCGGAAAGCTTGCATTCGGACGCAAAGCACGTGTTCAAGTGTCAAGGTACGCACACACACACACACACACGCTTGCTAATACAGAACACTGCGTCCTCGTAGAGACCCGCAGCCGTGATCGACTTCAGCAGCTTGACGTCGTCTTCCCGCAACGTCCGGGCTATGGCTGAAGTGATGCGGCCAAACTCGGTTGTCGTGCTGCGACCAACCGGAAAGTTGAGCGCATCGCTTCTGCCGGCAAGCTTGGCCTTGCTCTCGAACTCCACCGTCTGACCTGACCTGGGTCTCCGCAGCACTTCTATCGCCAGTCTGATCTGCGCAGGCGTGGGCGTTCCAGCATCCAACGTCTCGGAGCTCGGAGCGGGCGGCGCCACGTAGTTCAGGCGCCTCAAAGACTCCACGTGCATGTCAGAGCTTCCGTGGCGTCTCAGGTCCTCCAGCTGCAGCATGTCGCCGTGTTTTTTGGCATCCTTACAATGCGAGGCTTCCTTTAGGAGAATGCGTCAATCAAGAACAAGTCAGGGCGAAAGCACGCTAAACGGTTCAACCGAGCGGCGGCGCCACTGGAGGACGCACCCTTGCTCCCTCGAACGAAAGGGGAGCAGCTCTGGTCGGGGTCAGGGCATGCGTTTCTGCAGACCACGCACTGGAGTCCCCAAGGGAACGTAGGCGGCGACTCTTCGAGCCAGCACGCCAGGCTGTTGTCGCTCCTCGAATGCACGTGGAAACGTGCATCCCGGACCCTGGAGTCGCCCCTTGCTGCTACTGCGGTCCTGGTATAGGTCAGAGCTTTGGACCAGCGATGTCGAAGCTTGATGTACTTGCAGCGGTTGCATTTCTTCACGGCAGCTTTCGCCTCGTGGAAGGCTACAGGCAGGACTTCAACTGCTTGCAATGCAATGCCGCGATGTCACGCTGCTTCCAAGGGGCTGATCCATGCCTTCGGATGCAATCGGCGGCGTGCGTGCCTGCGTTCGTTCTGGCCACGGCAACTACTCAGCGTAGAGTTGCTGCCAGCCGTGCCCGTGCAGACCAGGCCTTCGGGGCTTCTCGCACGTGGCGGCGGCATGTGGCCTTCTCGCACGTGGTGGCGGCATTGGGCGGCATGCTTGCGCAGCGAGCTTCCATGAGCTTAGCTTTGACTCTGTGCTAGGATCCTGCTTGACGAGCAGCAGGAGGAGGACGCCTCACCCCTGCCGCTCTATCTGAATTTTGTCACCGTGCGGCGAATGTCCAGGATAACCAATGTCGACTGAGTTGAACCCAACGCTTACACAGAAGGCTTCTGTGAGCTTAGCTTTGAATGTGTTCTACGATCCTGTTTAACGAGCAGCAGGAGGAGGACGCCTCACCCCTGCCGCTCTAAGTGAAATTTCTCAGGGTGCGGACGTCCAGGATTATCAATGTCGAATGAGTTGAACCCATCACTTCCAGAACCCTCACTTGCATTCTTATTTGCTGTCCTGCCTGTGTGCCAATGATCAGGTTGCTGGCTTACGTTGCATGCAAAGCCTGCGGCCTTCGAGCACATTTTGCCACTGCAATACGAACAGCCATTGCACGCAAAGCTGGCGGCCTTCGAAGACATGATGCAACTGCAGTGGAACAACGTGAAAACTCGGCTCTGCTGCATGTTTTCTGACTCAGGCGAGACACAAGAACCCTGATCCTAGTCGGGGCAGCCCCCAAGCTCATCAGAATCAGCTATGCTGAACTTTCTCCGGGATACCGAAAATGATCGTACATCAAACAGCAATGAAGCGAAATGTCCTAATCCGTCCGTGCTCAAGTTCGGTTCACAACAGACGAAACTTGCACGTGCGTGCCTCTGCCGGCGTCGTTCTGCCTCTTGCCGGATCACTCGAGTCATGAGTAAGCATGCCTACGTCACCTGAGAAGCCTTGAAGCCAACGCCTAAAGGAGACCGTGGAAGTAGTGGTGCTAGCAGAAAACGTAATTCCTGGTACTACTTGTAGTACCAGGCACCAAGTATAGGCATACTGTAGTCGTCATCTGTCTCAAGTCCTGAATTAGACATATAGGATCCACACGCAGAAGCGACGGCTACGTCTGGGCCCACAACGTTCCCTTGAAATCAAGGTCTGGAACCCAAACCCTCAATTATGCGCCAGCAGCATCCGGGCCCATGCCCTCGGGCGTAGGCGGGTCTGGGGCCCAAACCCTCTAGCAAAACCAACGTCTGGGACCCCAACCCTGAAGCGACAGCAAAGTCTGGGGCCCAAACCCTCAAGCGATACCGACGACTGGGGCCCAAAACCTCGGGCGATGGCGAGGTCCAGTCAGTCGCACTAGCAGCAGTCCTAGCAGTAGTAGTACTAGTAGTAGTAGTAATAATAGTAGTAGTAGTACCAGAAAAAAAATAATAGTAATAGTACTAATAGTAGTCAGAGTAGTACTAGTAATAGTATTAGTAATAGTAGTAACAGCTCGGTCGATACCAGCGTCTGGGCCCCAAACCTTCCAGTGGTAGTAGTAGTAGTAGTAGTAGTAGCAGTAGTAGTAGTAGTAGTAGTACTAGTAGTAGTAGTACTAGTCGTAGCAGTAGACGTCTGGGGCCCAAACCCTCCGGCGAGGGGCACGTCTGGGACCCAGACGCCTGCAATCGTGACCACGCCTGGGACCCAGACCCGTTCCACGTGTAGTAGCAGCAATACTAGTAATAGTAGTAGTAGTTGTACTACAATGGTAGTAGTTGTTGTTGTTCTTGTATTACTAGTACTAGTGGAAAGTCGTCGTAGTCTAACTGTACTACTAGTAAGAAGTAGTTTCTGATAGTACTACCAATTGTCTTTGTTGGTCCTCGTCTTGGAACGTCTGGGACCCAAACCCTCGTGCCAGACCTCAGGCGATGGGCAAGCCTGGGACCCAAACCCTCCGGCCACACCCACGTCTGGAACCCTAATCCTCGCAAGCGATACCAACGTCTGGGGCCCAAACCATCGAGCGACACCAACGTCTGGGGCCAAAATTCTCGGGCGATGGGCAGGTCTCCCAAACCCTCCAGCGATACCCACGTCTGGAACCCAATCCCTCACAAGCAATACCAACGTCTAGGGCCATTGGTAGTACTAGTACTACTAGTACTAGCAGTCATAGTAGTAGTACTAGTAGTAATACTACTAGTAGTAGTAGTAGTACTCGTAGTAGTAGTAGTAGTAGTAGTAGTAGTAGTAGTAGTAGTAGTAGCCGTAGTAGTAGTACTAGTAGTAGTAGTAGTAGTAGTAGTAGTAGTACTAGTACTACTAGTAGTACTACTAATAGTAGTAGTAGTTGTAGTAATTGTAGTACGAGTAAAAGTAGTAGTAGTAGTAGTAGTAGTAGTAGTAGTAGTAGTAGTAGTAGTAGTAGTAGTAGTAGTAGTACTAATAGTAGTAGTAGTGGTGGTCGTAGTTGTCGTAGTAGTAGTAGTACTTAGTAATAGTTGTAGTAGTAGTAGTAGTAGTAGTACTAGTAGTAGTAGTAGTAATACTAGTACTAGCACTAGTAGTACTACTATTAGTAACGGTCCTAAGACTAGCACTGGTACTACTAGTGCTACTGGTATGAGTAGTGGTAATATTGGTAGTAATAGTAATAGTTGAAGTGGTCCTTGGCACCAAACCCTGAAGCAACACGCACGTCTGGGGCCCAAACCCTTTGGCGACGCGGACGTCAGGCCCCCGAAACCTACAATCATGCCCACGTCTGGGACCCATATCCGTAGTACTAGTAGTAGCAGTAAAAGTAGTAGTAATAAGAGTAGTAGTGGTACTAGTAGTACTAGTAATAATAATAATAGTAGTAGCCTAGTAGTAGTAGTAGTAGTAGCAAAACTAGCAGCAGTAGTAATAGTAGTAGTAGTAATTGTTGTTGTTTTTCTACCGCTAAGTATTATTGCTTTTTTATCTGTACTAGTAGTTATTATGTAGTTGTGCTACTACAAATTACTACTTGTCGTCCTCGTACTCCTTGTCCTTGAACGTCTGGGGCCCAAACGCTCGGTCGATACCAGCGTCTGGGCCCCAAACCTTCCAGTGGTAGTAGTAGTAGTAGTAGTAGTAGTAGTAGTAGTAGCAGTAGTAGTAGTAGCAGTAATAGTAGTAGTAGTAGTAGTAGTAGTAGTAGTAGCAGTAGACGTCTGGGGCCCAAACCCTCCGGCGAGGGGCACGTCTGGGACCCAGACGCCTGCAATCGTGACCACGCCTGGGACCCAGACCCGTTCCACGTGTAGTAGCAGCAATACTAGTAATAGTAGTAGTAGTTGTACTACAATGGTAGTAGTTGTTGTTGTTCTTGTATTACTAGTACTAGTGGAAAGTCGTCGTAGTCTAACTGTACTACTAGTAAGAAGTAGTTTCTGATAGTACTACCAATTGTCTTTGTTGGTCCTCGTCTTGGAACGTCTGGGACCCAAACCCTCGTGCCAGACCTCAGGCGATGGGCAAGCCTGGGACCCAAACCCTCCGGCCACACCCACGTCTGGAACCCTAATCCTCGCAAGCGATACCAACGTCTGGGGCCCAAACCATCGAGCGACACCAACGTCTGGGGCCAAAATTCTCGGGCGATGGGCAGGTCTCCCAAACCCTCCAGCGATACCCACGTCTGGGACCCAATCCCTCACAAGCAATACCAACGTCTAGGGCCCAAACCCTCGAGCGATACCAACGTCTGGGGCCCAAACCCTGGGGCGACGGGCCGGTCTAGTGGCAGTACTACTAGTCGTAGTAAGAGCAGTAGTCGTAGTAGTAGCATTACTTCTAGTACTGGAGCAATACTAGAAATTAGTAGTACTAGTAATAGTCGTAGTGGTTGGCCCAAGCCCGCAAGCGACACCCACGTCTGGGGCCCAAACCCTCCGGTGATGGGCACGTCTGGGCGTCTGGGACCCAGACCCGTCGTAGTACTAGTACTACTGGTGGTAGTAGCAGCAGTAGTAGTACGAGTAGTAGTAGTTGTAGTAGTATCTATACTACCAGTAATTGTGGTAGTCGTCGTCCTTGAACGTCTGGGGCCCAAACCCTCATGCGATGCCTCGCTGCCACTCTTTCTGTCCTAGTCTTCATGTACATTAGGATGCCAACTGACAAAAGCGCTACCAACTGGTAAAAGCGACCTTGAGAAAAAGATTTACAAGATGGCACTTCAAAGCCTAGTATGTCTGTACGTGTCCACATGCCATAAATGGACACTCTCACCAGCGTCCATCATGCACAAGACACTTTCACCAGCGTCTAGGCCATAAATGGACACTCTCACCAGCGTCCATCATGCACAAGACACTTTCACCAGCGTCTAGGTTTCGACCCGCGTCTACCTTCCCCTGAGATGCCTGCGTTCATCATCTTTTGGTCGAGGCAGCCTGCCATCATCCGCAGATCCATGTTTATCATGCCACTGGCCAATGCAACAAACCTGACCGAGGAAAGAGGCGTGTCTTTTTTATCCAGCAGCCAGCTTCGGATAGTCTCAGCTGCTCCCCTGATGATAGTCTCAGCTGCTCTCCTGATGCAGGGGAATTTAACTTCTGCTGTTCTCAGACTCTGAATCTGAGTCCTGCTGGCCTCAGCATCACCTCGGCATCGGCAGGGGCTCCTGCGCAATGCCAATGCGCACATGCGAAAACTGGCCTCAGGTTTTGGGGAAAAAGCCTCTTCCTCGGCAGAGGCTTCCTTCTTCTTACCAGCTTCCTGATCAAGTGACAGAGCAACGACAGCTCCTCAAGTATCCGAGCCAGCGATTCCTCCGTTGCAGGTCTCGAAGCGGTGCTGGCCTGGGCAAAACATCATGGCTTCTGGATGGACAATGTACCCCAAAAAAAAACCCACTTACCTCTCCATCGTCCTTCTTTGTCTTTGCCTTCTTGGCATCCTTCACCTGATCTGGGAGGTAACGTGACAAGCTTCAGCAACAGGCCGCCGCAAACGTGCCTCCACCGCCGGAGCCTTTCGGACCTTGGTGGAGGCCTGCTGGGTCTCCTTCTCTTGGGTCTTTTTGGCCGCCTTGGCCTCCTTTTTCTCGGCCTCCTTGGCTTTTGCATCTCGGGCGTCCGAAGCCTTGGTGGGGCACAGAAGAGAGGATTGCTTCAAATAAAGGATTGCGTCCAAACGTGCAGCACAGAGGCCCGGCGCTTGTCCATCGTCGCGCCCATCTCCTTCGCCAGCTTTTTCCACTTGTCCTGCCCGCGGGACGTGGGCTCTGTTGGGGGCCGAATATCGGACCCTTCCTGGCCTTCTCGGTGACAACGTCGTGGATCAAGGTCTCCAACTCGGAGACCTTTGCGTCTGTCTTGACCTGACACGCTTTAGGGTTTAGGGTTGAGCGTAAACATCAGATCATGATTGTCCGGCCTTGTAGGCCTTGCCTCGCTCAACGGCGTCCAAGGCTTGCCTCAACTCCTCGGATTTTCTCGTCTCTTGGAGCTGGGCGTCCTTCAAGAGCTTCGACAGCTTGTCGATCTCGGCCTTGCAGAGGTCTGATGCGCAGTGGCCGTGAGTTCGGGGAATGAAGTGCACCGGCCTTCGACGTCTCCAGCTGTGTACTCATGGACCCCGTCATGGACTTGTATCTGTCCTCATGGAGAACAGTTTAAAGCAGAAATTTCAAAGTAGATGTGTGCCTGCCAGGCCTTCTCGGCCCGGAGATCCTTCAGCGAAGCCTCCAGCTCCTTGATGCGAATGGCCTGCTGCTCCTGGCACGAAACAACGGATTTAACAGTTACAACAACATGATGCCATCAGCATGACCTGTCCTGGAGCTTCTTGGAGGTCTCCAGAGCTTGGCCTCTGAGCTCCTGCTCTGTTTGCTCAGCCTCGACTCTGAGGTTTTGCTCCGCCTTCGCCTGGCAAGACTAAGACTAACAACCAAGCAACATGACAACTTTCAGCAACGGAACACGTCCTGGCCTTCTGTTGCGCTGCCTCTTGACTTTCCTTCTGGTGCGTCACTTGCTGCCGGTATAGCAAGGAGCCACACATGGCCTCTGTGTCCCTCTTGTGGAGTTCATATTGCAGCCGAGTGTTTTCGGCTTGAAGTGAAGCTATTTTTTTCTCTGCACGACCTAAGTCGCGCCTGAACTGGGCACTGTCCTGCTTGTGGCTCTGCTGCTGCGACTTCTCGTGGCCAGGCTGTTGTTGCTTTTGCTTCTGCATTTTCTGATTCTTCAACGTTCCTGCGCTCGGCCGTCGCATCCAAGAGGCTATGCTCGTCAGTGGAACCGGCATCGAGGATGAAGAAGGTGCCTGCAGGGCAATAGAGTGACGAACTGTTGAGTCAGTCTAACCCTGAGCACTTTCACCAGCGCTCAGTTCCTAGACCTACTGGACCTTTGAGCACTTTCGCCAGCGCTCAGTTCCTAGACTAGACCTGCCAGGACCTTCGAGCACTCTCTCCAGCGCTCAGTTCCTTACGAGAGCGACCCGTGCCTCCTCTTCCACTTCCACTTCCTCTAAATCGTCCGTGTCGTCCTTCTGGTCCTGGCAGCGGCTTGTTTTGATGTCAAGTAGCTTAAGGTTTACCTGGCTTCCTCAATAGAGCTGGCCTGCAAACCGGCTTCCGGGCGTGGACTCGCTGGAGGTGGCGGTGGTGCCGGTGGAGGTGGCCCTGGCGGTGGTCCGGGTGGCGGGGGGACTGGTGGCGGCCACTTGGCAGAGGCAGCTGCTCTTGCTTCATGCTCCTGTTCACAGGGAGCAAAAGCAAACACCACTGGGCCGAATGCCGAACCCTTCTACTCTGATGCCTCCTTTCTGCTCCACTCTTGCTTCGCCTGCTCAAGAGTCACAACCGAAATGATAAGGGCTGGGTCACAACGAGCCTCGGCCTCCGTTGTCTGCCCAGCTCCTGACTGGCGCCAGGAGTCATCCTCGTGCTCCTGTTCACATGCCGAAAAATCAAAGACCACTCATCCGAATGCAGAACCCTTCTACTCTCATGCCTCCTTGATGCCCCAGGTTTCTTTCACCTGCTCCAGACTCAAATCCGCTATGACATGGCAGGAGCACAACAACCCTCGGCCTCCATTGTCTCTCCATCTCCTGACTGCCCTTGCCACCAGGACGCTGACTCCTGGTCCAGGCAAAACTAACGCAGGCCCGACTCAATGTACACCCGAAACTGTCCTGAGCTCTGGCTGTCTGCTGCCATCTCTGAGCTTGGTTGGCTCTCTGGTAATCCTGAATGACAAGTCCGGTGTTTCGGAATCATGTCAGATGGGAATCAGTGTCCTTGTGCTCCCAATATCGTGGTGCCATGATGGCCGTGTGGCAGCGTTGAACAAAAGCAAGTAGTTAGAACTTTGATGCCGCCTAGACGGGTTCTGGGGAAATGCAACTGGGGAAATGGCACTACTGATGTTATCTTCCTACATAACAATCTGGTGCACTAGACAGTCGCATCGCCACCTGAAGTCTGTTAGTTGCTTCCTGCTCAGGGACGTGTGGAATGCTCGATTTCTTGGGCATTAACGGCTTCTATGAGCTTAGCTTTGACTCTGTGCTAGGATCCTGCTTGACGAGCAGCAGGAGGAGGACGCCTCACCCCTGCCGCTCTATCTGAATTTTGTTAGCGTGCGAATGTCCACGATAAACAATGTCGACTGAGTTGAACCCTGTTGCTGTTGGCCCCCTTGCAAGTGTGCATGTCAGGTCTCGAGCCACAAGAAAGGTGTCGGTGAAATCAAGCGACGTGCCCACATGCCACACTGTGCTCCTCAAGAACAAGCAAGGGTGCAGGTGCCACTGCCTCGTCTCGGCAACACCGACAGAAGAGGCAGGAGCAGCCACTGCGGCTCGGGACCTTGCACGAATGCCAGTCTCAGCCCCGTATTGCAGGACATGGCTGTGTCACACAAAGGCAGGGCACCACAATCTATGTCACGACTGCCTATGCAATGACGCTGCTGACACTGTCACGTGCCAAGAACTGCCACGAGGCTGCTCTTATACACACATATACATAATTAAACAACTCTATGTATGTATGTATATATGTATATATACCTGTTGCAGGATGTAGGTGCAGCAAGGCATCGCCCAACCTGACACAAGCCAACTCGGCGGTTCATTCGGGCTTCTGGAATCGGCACTTTCGCCAGCGCCTGAGTCAGCACTTTCTCCAGCGCTGCAGTCACCCAGACACAGAGCCGTATCAAGATCCTGACAAAGGCAGTCACTCCTAAACCCTGAAATGCCGAACGCTGAAGCCCAAAATTCCTGAATCCAAAACCCCCAAAACCCTGAAAACCAAAGCCGTGATCCCCAACCTCGGCCGGCCCAAACCTTCCGGCGATAGCCACGTCTGGGACCCAAAGCCTCCAGCGCTACCAACGTCTGGGACCCAAACCTTCCAACGAGACCAACGTTTGGGGACCAAGCCTCGGGCGATGGGCAAGTAGAAAAAAGAGCAGTAGTAGTAGTAGTAGTAGTAGTAGTAGTAGTAGTAGTAGTAGTAGTAGTAGTAGTAGTAGTAGTAGTAGTAGTAGTAGTAGTAGTAGTAGTAGTAGTACAGTAGTAGTAGTAGCAGTAGTAGTAGTAGTAGTAATAGTAATCGTAGTCGTAGTCGTAGTCGTAGTAGTAGTAGTAGTAGTAGTAGTAATAATTAGTCGAAGTACTACAAGTAATAGTACTACAAATTCTACTAGGCACAAATACTACAGGAGATAGTACTATTAACTACGACTAGTCGTAGTAGTCCTCGTCCTTGAACGTCTGGGCCCCAAACCATGGGGCGATGGGCAGATCCAGGGCCGAACCCCTCGTGCGACACCAACGTCTGGGGCCCGAATCCCAGGACCAACACCCGACACATGAACTTGGTCGCTGTAGCACGGTCTCTTGAATCAAATCTTCCGAACTGTAGCCTACCCCTGAACCAAGTCTAGGATCGATTGCAATGCCCACTACCTAGGATCGATTGCGGTGCCCACTACCCTGGGCTGGGAGCTGACATTGAACCGTCGTGCCAAGCTGGGACCCAAACACGGAACCCTGAGCCCAATCTACGAACACCAGAATCCCAGAAGCTACAGTGGTTCAGGGTGTAGGAATGCACAGGCTCGCCGATCCCGAAGATTCTGATCTAGATCTGAATGCCAGACCACCGAAACTGGGAAACTGGACCGGCAAAGCAGCATTTTCCAGTTGTCCACCACGCCCTCGCCCTGAACTGCGCAATAGAACCCACCGGCTCGCCCCTCCAGGCAAAGGCTTAAAAAACCCGCGGGCTCGCCCATCCAGGCGATTCGCGACTATGTTCGTCCAAGCGACAAGGTGCCAAAGCCTGCCAAAGCGCTAGCGGGTGTGAGTTTGCATCACAGAATTACATAGAGGGTTTGGATTCAGAGGTTCCAGAAAGGCTCATCCTCAGCAGCAAAACTGACACCATGGGGGAAAGCGTTGATGCGTACTAGTAGTAGTTGCAAAGACAGCAGCAGCAGTAGTAGTAGAGTGGTACTAGTCTGGTAATGCTACTAGCAGCAGCAGTAGTAGTATTAGTAGTAAGAATAGTAGTAGTAGTAGTAGTAGTAGTAGTAGTAGTAGTAGTAGTAGTAGTAATAATAGTAGTAGTAGTAGTACTACTACTACTACTAGCAGTAGTAGTAGTAGTAGCAGTAGTAGGAGTACTAGTAGTAGTAGTAGTAGTAGTAGTAGTAGTAGTAGTAGTAGTAGTAGTAGTAGTAGTAGTAGTAGTAGTAGTAGTAGTAGTAGTAGTAGTAGTAGTAGTAGTAGTAGTAGTAGTAGTGGTAGTAGTAGTAGTAGTAGTAGTAGTAGTAGTAGTAGTAGTAGTAGTAGTAGTAGTAGTAGTAGTAGTAGTAGTAGTAGTAGTAGTAGTAGTAGTAGTAAGAGTAGTAGTAGTAGTACTAGTAGTAGTAGTAGTAAATAATACTAGTAGTGCTACGACTAGTATTAGCAGTCGTAGTAGTAATAGTAGTAGTAGTAGTCGTAGTAGTAGTAGTAGTAGTAGTAGTAGTAGTAGTAGTAGTAGTAGTAGTAGTAGTAGTCGTACTAGTAGTAGTACTAGTAGTTGTCTTAGTAGTAGTAGTAGTAGTAGTAGTAGTAGTAGTAGTAGTAGTAGTAGTAGTAGTAGTAGTACTAGTAGTAGTAGTAGTATTAATCGTAGTAGTAATAGTAGTAGTACAAGTACTTGTAGTAGTAGTAGTAGCCGAAGAAGAAGTAGTAGTAGTAGTACGAGTAGTAATAGTAATAGTACTAGTACTAATACCAGTAGTAGTAGTAGTAGTAGTAGTAGTAGTAGTAGTAGTAGTAGTAGTAGTAGTAGTAGTAGTAGTAGTAGTAGTAGTAGTAGTAGTAAGTAGTTGTAGTAGTAGTAGTAGTAGTAAGAACAGTAGTATAGTAGTAGTAGTAGTAGTAGTAGTAGGAGTACTAGTACGTAGTAGTAGTAGTAGTAGTAGTAGTAGTAGTAGTAGTAGTAGTAGTAGTAGTAGTAGTAGTAGTAGTAGTAGTAGTAGTAGTACTGGTAGTAGTAGTAGTAGTAGTAGTAGTAGTAGTAGTAGTAGTAGTAGTAGTAGTAGTAGTAGTAGTAGTACTAGTAGTAGTAGTCGTTAGTAGTGGTAATAATAGTCGTGGTAGTGGTACTATTAACTTAACAGTACTAGTCGAAACAAGTACTAGGACCTAAAAGTCCTGGTACGTGCAAGGTTCAAAAAACTGAAGCGAGACCCATGTATTCGAGTCCGAATTTTCGGGGGTCAGCCCCGTCTGGAGCCCAAACCCTCCAGCATGACCCAGCTCTAGGACCCCAACCCTGAAGGAGAGCGTAGTAACCCTTAGGTAGACTAACTAGTATTACTAGCAGATGTAGTAGTGGTTGTAGCAGTAGTAGTGCTGATACTCTTCTTCTCCTAGCTAGGTATTCTTATCCACAATGACACATGCTGCGACTATTAGCATCATACCACCATGGATTAAAGTACTTCTTCAAATTTCAAAGTCCTATGTATGAATCGTGCTTGTTGGTCTGAAATCTAAACTTCGACTTGGAACACAGAATTGCACGGACACCCATGTCCCGGCCCGAAACCCTCAAGCCATGCACACTTCGGGAATCCGAACCCGGAAGGGATTACCCAAACACTCCAGTAGTGCTCACGTCTGGGACCCAAACCCTCAGGCGATGCCCATGCCTGGGACCCAAACCCCGGTGTGCTGAAAGCAGCAGGGCCGAGGACGGCTGAACCATGGTCGGTGTGTCGTGAATTAGTCAGTTTGGCAAGCCCAAACGCAGGAAATGTGGGGTTTAAGGGTCCGGGTCGTAAGGTTTCAGGTCGCCAGAAAGCTCGGGTTTACGCTTCGAGGCCTGTGAGTTGTATTGATTTCATCGTAACTTCGATGCTCCTTTGACAACTTTCCCAGACCAGCACCATGAAGCTATGTGTAACAAATCAGAGTCCTTGGGTGAAGATCGCTTTATAAACCAACCCTGAACCCTAGACCCTTTTGGCAGCCTTGGGTCGACGGTCAGGCCTCGGCAGCCGCAGAAACCCGCCTAAAACCCCGAAATGCTAAAGGCTTAATTAAGTTTATTTCATTTGAGCCCAGGGCCAAGGGTTTAGGGTTTAGGGTCTGGCCTCAAGCTCAGCATGGAGATGTGTCCCGGTTCTCGCTCGGGGCCTTTCGGCAGAGCTCGCAGTGTGCCGTGCCGTCCAAGTCAACTTGTTGCCAAGCCGCGATCGGCACAACGTTGCCGCGCGGAATCTTCCCGGCAACACGAGCCGGCGCTTGTGGCCACGGGATGCGAGGCCGTGGAGGCACAGTTCTGTCCTGCTGGGCGGCCACGGTGGAGGCTTCCACTTCCTTATGGCTCGCCGGCAGTTAACGCTGCCCTCATTTCATCCTTTTAATGGATGGGCATGCAATCGGGCCTCCGAGACGGATCTTGTTGTGGGGCGGGCATCTCCATGGCTGAGAATTGCAGCGTCTCGTGCTCTTCAACGCAAGCGGCTTCAGCTTAAGGCTTCACTTGGGGTTTGGATGCTTGATGGCGGCTGGGGAATACTAGGATTGCGATTTCCGAGTACGATGTGGGCTTGGCACGGATTCTGGTGAGTCGGGCCTGGAACCCTGGTTTGGTTGCTTGGCCTGCGGGCCTGCGGGCTTACGTGGTCTTTCTGGCGCCTGTATCTCCTGCCACGGCGGGACAGGGCCAGAAAGAACCTGTTGGCCCCGAACAGTCCTGAAAGTTTCCCGGCTCTCAGCAGTGGCAGAGCGGGGAAGCTTTCAGGGTTCAGGCTTGAAGGCAGAGGCTAGACTTTCAAAGCGAAACCGATAACAAACCGGCATGTACTTCTCCAAGGACAGGATCAACGAGCATGAAGAGTTGGCCTTAAGAAACTTAGTCTTCTTCACGCAAACGGGAAATACTCCGGCCGCAAAACCCCAACCATCTAGCTTAAGGCAGGACTTGGAGAGGGGCCTGGGTTTCGAGCATTGGTGGGTCTGGGGAGCGGGGCGGACTTAGGAAGAAGAGGTAAGGTTCAGGCATCTGGTTTCAGTTTCTGTTTCACGGACAAGACTCAGCCTGAGTATCAGACTTGGCCTCGTTTTGTGTGTAAGATTAGAGGTTAAACTGAAACCCTAAACCCTAAACCGCAAAATTCTCAACCCTAACTCAGAGGCTTTGGGGGTGAGACTTAACGATCTCATGCCAGAAGCCAAAATTCAATTCGTACGCTATCAAACCCGAGAGCCCCAGACCCGGAACCTGTATGAGGAACACGTACACCACTGGAACCGCAAAGCGTATTCTAGCCTAAAGCATCCAGACCGCACCTGACTTTCCCAACAGCTGAGTCGCCAAACAAGTATTAGGGTTTAGAATCGTATTATGACCATTGTACAACCCAGGCCTGGCAGCGCAGGTCCCAAGGCCGCGTGTCCGCGCGACCTGAGGCAGACAGTCCAGAAGTGCAGCAGGCATGAGTCGCCAGGAAACCAGGGAATCCTATGACTGAATGTGGCACTCGTTTCACCGACACGGCTCATGACGGAGGCGCCTCCTTCAGAGGATCCCAGTGCAACTGCACATGACAGCTCGCAGGAATAGAATCGCGTGTATGTACCGAGACCCACAGGGCTGCCAGCTGGACGAAGCTCTCTGCCATGATCACCTGATCCGTCCTCTTGCCGGCCTTCACAGAGCCTTCAAGGTTGTAGCGGAGCTCCCATTTGCAAGCCCAGAGAAGCCCGTCCCCACTCAGCGGCACGAACTGCATGTAATTCTCGCATTTGGACGCCAAACTATCCCTGTGAAGATAGACCCCGGGTCTGCCGTCAAAAAATCGGTCTCCGCGAGCAGCGTCGGCAGACGCTCGCAGCCTCGCCTGGTTGACGATGGCATACAGTGCCTCCAGCTTGAAGCCATGCCAGCCGCGCAGCCACACGCTGTCGGGCTCTGCAGGGGGCACCCCAGACAGACCAAGAAAAGGCAGCCGAAACCAGGAATTGCCCATGTCCTCGACCTCTCCGAAACGACGTGTAAGATCGTCGCCGTCAGATGAAGGCCTCGTGAAGAAAAAAACGCGCAGAAACGCTGCAATCAGTGCACAGGTGATGGGCGGCGCGTCAGCACATGCAGGAAGAATGCCGCGAGAGCGCTTGTTGACGACCAGTGTCGCCGCCTCGTTCCAGAGCCCAGGCGTGCCAGCACAGCTGGGCTCAAAGGCCGGCAGATTCAGCGGCTCGATGCCCTGCGAGCTCTGCGAAGCAGCCAAACGAGTCTGCTGGCCAGGTCTCTCCGCTTCTCGTTCATACTGGGCCGCTTTCTTCTTTCTTCCAGGTCTGACCTTCTCTCGAGCCCTCTTCTTCAGCCGGCGCTGCTCGGTCATGGGCCGGCGCTGCTCGGTCTTGGGTGGCATGGCGTGAAAGAGAGAGAGAGAGAGAGAGAGAGAGAGAGAGAGAGAGAAGGGGTCTAGGGTCCAGGGTCCAACTTTTTGGGCGTTAAGAAATCAAAGTAGCCTTCAAGGGGAATGACCACTGCTGTGGCTTTGGGTTTGAAATTTACATATTCTTATTACTACCGAGCAGCAGGGTGAGGACGCCTCAACCCTGCCGCTCGTTACTGCTTGATATCCCCTGACTTCCTGAAGTGATACATTGGAATCTGCTGGCTTAGAGCTCCACCCTTTCGTGTTAAGGTTTGCACACATATACTTCGTCTCCAGGGCTTGGGTTTAGGTTCGAGGGGCAAGGCAAAGAGCAAGTTTTCGTGGTCCCGAGGTTTCCTGTAAGTTAAGTAGCTATGTTGTGATGGCAATGCCAACTGTCGTGCTGTAACCGCTTCAATGTAAGCTTCCTGGATGTAAGGCATCCACATGCTTCAGCTTTGATCCACTGCGCCTTTTGCAAGGCAATGCTGCGACACGCATGGCGTCACTTTCTAAGAACCCTATCCTGAAGTTGGCTGTTTCGGACAAGGTGGAACTGGGGAAGGCAGTTTTGGGCCCAACCATAGATGCAGATGTCGGGTGTGCTGGATGGGAGTTGCTGAACTGGTGGTAGGGTAGAGCTTGTTGGGTTGGCGGGTTCGGTTAGGGGTCTCGCCCATCGTGGCGTTAGTTAGGTTGGGGGTGTCGGGTGTCAGAATAGAGACTGTTGGGGTGCTAGGATGCGTCAGGCGGTACGCCTCAGCGGACTAAAGTTTGCAGGATCCGTTACATCCAGAAGTAGGGATGGCCACAAACCTAACGCCGAGACCCCGGACCCCTAGCCCAACACCCCAATCTCCACCGTAACACCACCATCCAAGGACCTCTACTGACCCTATACCCGACGCCAGAAATTCAGAAAAAAAAATCCTAACCCGAATGCCAAATATTGAGTCCCGGGCAACCCCATTAGAGTGAGTCCTTCACCCTAGGCCCATGGAGCACGAAAGCTTAAACCTCACCCCAGTTTCCTCAGCCGGTTTCTGCTTCGGGCCAAAATCGATTCAGACACTCGCACGAGGCTGGCAGGTTAGGGTCCAGGATATGCTGAGTCGCTGACCCGGGCCATTTTGTGATGTAGTGCCACTGGACCACTGCCTGCGGCATTTCGACTAGCTCTGCCAGTAGTAGCGACGTCTGATATACTGGTAGTAGTAGTAGTAGTAGTAGTAGTAGTAGTAGTAGTAGTAGTAGTAGTAGTAGTAGTAGTAGTAGTAGTAGTAGTAGTAGTAGTAGTAGGAACAACCGGTTGCAGAGTTTGCAGGAAAAACGAAGTGTTGGAGCTGTTCTTAGGTGTCTTCGAAGCTGTGTTTCCTCTGTTCCTGCCTCTGATCTTGCCTCTTCCTCTTTGTCTCTTGTAGCAGTAGTGGTGGCCCCGAGACCTTAACCCCACGGCATCGGGTTTGGTGGGTTTGGCCTTGGGGTCAAGAAGATCAGGAGCTGTAAAGTTTGGAGGTTTGAGACCGGCTTTATGCAGCCGAAACCCCGAGTCCAAGGATGCATAAGTCCAGATACGGACCCACAAGTGTTCTTGTGCCCACAACCTAGTGCTGCCAGTACCACGAGGACGACTACGACTACTACTACTACTACTACTACTACTACTACTACTACTACTACTACTACACAACACAATGAAGCCTGGTCCTGTGACGCCAAACTCTAAACCTCAACCCCTATAAACCCTGTAAGTCCGAAACCCCGTGGTACTAGTCGTCGTCGCCCTAACAGTGCTAGTCCTAGTACGGCGAAATCGAAACCTAAGACCCCCAAGGCCGAGAACCGAAACCTAGCCTAACGCCACGAAGGGCGAGAACTGAAACCTAGCCTAACGCCACGAAGGGCGAGAACCGAAACCTAGCCTAACGCCACGAAGGGCGAGAACCGAAACCTAGCCTAACGCCACGAAGGGCGAGAACCGAAACTAGCCACCGTATTATTCTTATTCTTAGTACTATTCTTATTACTATTATAGTAGTAGTAGTAGTAGTAGTAGTAGTAGTAGTAGTAGTAGTAGTAGCAGTAGTAGTAGTAGTAGTAGTAGTAGTAGTAGTAGTAGTAGTAGTAGTAGTAGTAGTAGTAGTAGTAGTAGTAGTAGTAGTAGTAATGGCTTAGGGTTTCGGGCTTAAGGTTAAAGGTGTAGGTATTCATAAAAAAGAAAATGACAGTCTACCCAGCCCTTAGAACCCAAGTTTGAGAAACATGACCTATGGGCAAGGAGCTGAGTCGTACAGTTTTACATCCTACCAGTTGCGAACAGAGTTTAGGATTTTTGCTTAAATGCAATAGGCCCGTTCTCCCCAGGAATCCCAAAACACCTGGCAGGGGTTGAGGGTTTAGGGTTTGAGCATGTATTCAGCAGTATGCTATGAACACCCCGAACCCGCAGCAGAAGCCCCAAACCGCCATAAGCCCTTCAACCCTGGGCCCAAAACCCTTATGCAGGAAAGACCACCTGACTGGCCTCCGGTCCGCTGTCTTCCGCATCGGCCTGGCAAGCTGCGAGTGGTCTAACATAAGGGTGTTGAGTGGCTTGAAGCTCTAAGCTCAGCGAAGGATTGTGGAGTTTAGGGTTCACGGGCTTCGTTTGCGGCCTACGTTTTGGCAGGGAGATTGAAGAAAAAGTGACTGATCTACATTCATAAGCATCGCTACATTAGTGCAAAGCTTGGGGGGCTGTGTGAGGGTTGCGGTCTTAAGGTGTTGGGGGATACATCAGCACTGGCATCACCGCTTTTTTCACCTCCGTCGCTGCCGCCGCTTCAACTCCTGAGCGGCTTCGGCATCCTTTCGCTCGTTCTCCTCCCGCTTCCTCTTGTTGAACCGCAGCTTGGCCTCATGCAGAGCATCCTCCTGAGTTGTCAGTTTGGAGCCCTATTCCTAAGTCCTAAACCCTAAAGTCCTCAAGCCTATACCAAAATAAACCAAACAAAGCCAAGGAGCGAAGCAGGAGAAATGAGCGGAGCATCTGGTATCAGGATTCCACCAGTATTTGAAATCTCTGTCCCCCCACTTGCACCACAGCTGCCAGGGAAGGAGCTCCAATTCATACTCCTCGGGCGGAACCTCGATAACAGGTTGTAGCGAGCCCGGGCGCGAAAAGGATATGCATCTGCCCACATGGTGTTCATAATACCTGGTGCCATCTGCGAGTTGGATGTACGACCAGCAATTGACCAAAGGAATATGCTGGTCAATGGCACTCACCAGCACCTGTGCGAGTTATGCTTATGCCTTTAAGGTTTTTCCTGCTACCTAGCAAAGACGCAGCCCGCATAGAAGGGTTTGGTTTGGGTTTAAAGTTCAAGCCTTATGAAATTACGGAGTCCAAAACCGGTCGAGTGGCGGGCACGTCCTCCAAAGGCTGGGGAGCCCCTGCAGCAGGGGCTTCTTCAGAGCCAGGTGCAGCTGCCGGAGCCGAAGAAGCAGCTGCAGCCCTAACGGCCTCCCACGCCGCGGCCTTGTGGCATGAATCACGGCCCCAATATCGCAACCCTAAATCACACTAAACCCTAAAACCGATCAAATATTCCGAAAAATAGCCCAAGCAGCCCAATCGCGGGCATCACTGAAGTCCGGCTCCACATCCCGCCCAGCAGTCGGCGGCTCCGCACCAGCTATGTCCACCCCGTCGACATCACCCTCCTCCGACTCCTCGCCAGCTATGTCCACGCCGGCAATCGACGTAGGAGTGGGCACGTCCGCCTCCTGAGGTTTCAGGTGTGGGAAGGGTTATTTACTTTGCACTACGGAAATCCAGGGTCATACCACTTGGCAGGGACTACCAAATCAAATGTGCTTGTGTGCCCTCTATAGTCTTGATTGAATCAGTGCTCCTACTGACTGAAGCTCTGCCTCCTCGCCGCCAGTGCCAGCAGAGCCAGAAGGCAATCTGGGAGGCACAACCCTGCCCTTGGCTGCTTATTTTGTTTAAGTACGATTACAACTATTTGCTTAAGAAACCCCCCAACAATAAAAATAATAATCCCTATATTTTCACCCATAAGGAATATATTTTTTGTTTTTTGGGGGCTCTTAAGCAAATAGTAGATTATCCCCTCACAAAGAATCGTCCCTCACAAGCTCAGCTGAAAAGATTATGACAATTGCCAGAGAAGCTTCGCCTGCAAAAGCCGACGGTGGCCGTGCAGGAACCACAACGCCCTTGGCTGCTATGTTTTGATTTAAACCCCGTGCTAAGTATCTCCAGACAACGAAAACTTAGTTGCTGAGTTCAGAAGCCAGAAAAAGTGTACACTTTTAGTTTCATAGTGGGTAATAT
>CAJNDT010002668.1:1220461-1276059 GCA_905221615.1 Symbiodinium sp. CCMP2592 | reverse complement strand
GGGATGAAGATGTGAAGGCTATGCACTTTTGTTGCCTGAACGTCCTGTGCGAGGTGATTCCGATGGTGACAGGACACCAACAATTCTCAGTGCTACGACCAACGCCAACTGGACCGGTGGAAGGCTGAGAGACAGCAAAACCCGACGACCAAGCGTACTGAAGCCCTACACCACATTTCGGCCGCTGACTATCTCCCGCCAGGTGGTACTTCCATCCTGGACACGCCTGTCACTACGGAGGAACGTGCAAGCGCTTCTTCGGCCAAGGGACCTTCAAAAGGGCGTGAGAGAACCGGAGGTGAACAGCATGGAGGCTGGAACGCCAACTCCTACTATGACTACACCGCCGGCAAAGGCCGAAACAAAGGCAAGGACAAAGGAAAGCAAAGGGAACAGTATCCAGAGGAAAACCTCCGGCCCTGGGACCGCGATCCTGCGACCACGCGAAGATGGAGATGAATCAACGCTTGGTCTGCCTCGCCTTTCAGTTCGTGACCTCTGAGCTTCGCCCATGGAATGCCATCGCGAATGCTTCTTTCTTCGGTGACGCCTGATTCGTTTGCCATTTCAGGGGATCGTTACTGACGTAGATGAGTGTCACAACGTTTCTAATTGGGATGCAAAGCTCTGATTTTCAATGTCAACGTTGCGGCGGAACATTTTCTGTTGTCCTATCGTGCCATCTTCCGGGTGAGCAGCGTCGGAGACGCAACTCATGGGGGGTGCGAACGGACTGCGATGCCTTGTCAAGTTCTAAGGTGTCACTATAAGAGCTGTGAGCAAGACCGTGTAAAGTGCAAGAGAAGGGGGCACGCTACGCGTCCCTCGACTCTAAGGGGGCACGCTACGCGTCCCTCGTCTTTACCTTTCTATGTGACCGCCCACGCAACGTTTGGCTCAAGTCAATGCCCATAGCTAAGTGCTATAAGTGTCTTCTATCCTGAGCAATCAGAGCTATCCCGTTGCACAGACGAACCGCCGCCGGCAGTGAGTGCAAAAGGAACGGCCGCCGGTTCTGCCTGCATAGGATTGCACGTGTGGAAGTGTGAGAGAGACAGGGTCCAGTCTGTGGAGAGTGCAAGCCAGCCACACCTACATTCATTACAGCTCTGGTGGGGAGAGCAGCAACCTAGTCGAGATCAATTCCCCACGCAAAAGCAGTGACATCATCAGAAACAAGAGTAGTAACAATAAGCACGAAGAAGGGTTACAGCATCACAGGGCCTCAATAATGTAAATAGGGTTGGGGGGTTTATTGTGGCTTATTGAGAGGGGTCGGCAGTCCCGAAAGGTCCGTGCGATCTTATGCGAAACCAGAGTTCCGATATCCCACCGAACACCAGACAAGGGCCTGAAAAACAAAAAACACTACGGTTTTATTGGGCTCCTTAATATGATTCAATCTACAACAACGACCCCACATCTCTTTTCTAAATGACGAGCTCTTTCCCAGAGTGCCCGATAGCCGGAAATTAAGGACATTCAAGGACCATATCTTAAATCGCGATGAGAAGTCCAGCCGGCATGTTCATAAATGAAAGCATACATGTTAACGCAGAGCAAGAGGTCCTATATGTAATTTAATCCCAGACCTTCCAAAATCCCTTAATTAAGGAATATACCTTAAATGATATTAGGGATCCTACTATAATTTAAGGTATATTCCTTAATTAAGGGGATTTTGGAAGGTCTGGGATATCTTTATGATGGTCTGCTACTTCACTGACGGATCTTCGGCTCCTTAAGCCCCAAGCCCAATACCCCCTGAAGTCAAGATCCTGAACCCTGCTTTCTAGACCCTACACCCTAAACCCCCGAAGCCTGAAGCCCCTAAACCCAAAATCCCTAAACCCCAATTCCGAGCCAGTAAATCCCTACACCCTGAACCCTAAACCCCTGAAACCCTGAAACCCTAAACCCCAAAACCACCGCAGGTAGCGAGCAAGGAAGAATTCGAGAAGCTCAAGGCCAGGTGATGTTGGGGATTGAGCCGGCTACGAAGCAGGTAAAAGGTTGCTATAACAAGGGTTACTATAAACGTTCTATACTATATGAGGGTTACTATACCGGTTATGTATTCTGAGGGGCTACTGTAAGACTTCTGTATGAGGGTTCGGGTTTAGGGTGCCAGACATCAGGAAGGTTCGGGGCTAGGGCTTGAGGGTGACGATGGTTTTGGGCTTCTCGGACTTGAGCTAAGGCCTTTGAGGCAAAGCGAACCTGGTGAGTCACGGAACAGAGTGTGGTTTGTGAGCGCATGGACAATGCCCTGCGAGTGGGGTCCCTCTTCTGCTCCACATTCTCCGAGGAAGACACGCTCTTGGGGATTAATTCCGGAAAAGGGCCCCTAATCCCAAGGGTCCAGATACCAATATAGCAGCTACTTAGCAGATACTCGAGAAACAGCAGTATACACTATATCATTAATCGGACCCTTTGGGGAATCAGAACAGGAAAAGTGAGCTGCCCATGTCCTGCTTGAAGTGCAGGAAGAAACGAAGCGGAAAGCAGATGCAAGCAGCTTGGCTTGCAGCCTTACAGCCTGTGGTGCAGCGCTTCTGCCGGTTTCTTGTGAAGGAGTTTAAGTCTGAGATAAGTTAGAGCTTATTATAGGATCCATAGTACACAATAGGAGTTGCTTACTTTGGTACTGTAAGTTAAGTTCCCGTAGCGAGAGCCCAGTCTCGTACTCACAGGCTAGGCTTTGTTGTGTTTGGTTTTGAGTTTCGGTTCGAGGTCTTCTGTCTGTGAGACTCTGTCCGAGTCTCTGTGTGCTTTTCTCGGCGCCCCTTGGCCCCCAAGCCCTAAAGTCCAGACGCAAGAGAGTCAGTTCAACTTCAATCAAGAACCTCTAAACCCGTAAACCCCCAAACCCTAAACCCTAAACGGTTTGCTGTGGAGAAAGGCCCTTCCTTAACCCCACGTAACCTACCTTTTTTAAGGACTTATATAAAGAAATCATATTAGGGAACCCTAAAAAGCTAGGTTCCGTAGGGTCCAGGTAAACCCTAAACGGTTTGTTGGTTCGTCTTCGTTCGCCTTCGGTTCTTGGTGAGGCCGGGCCCCGGCCTGCTAATTCTTATAGGTCCTTAAGAAGTTTAGGGTTTAGCGTTTAGGGTTTTGGGTTTAGGGTTGGGAGGGTACAAGGGATCCTTAGGGGACTGTAAGGGAACCTTAGGGAGTACTAGGGAGAATTAGGGATCACTAGGCTATATACCCCCCTTGAACCCCCCTCCCTTAAGGATACTACAATAATTCGTGGAAGAGAGGGGCCCATTAGGCCTAGGCTTTAGAGGGAACTCCAGAAAGTTGGAATATGGATTAATGGTAGGATCCTCTATAATTTACCTTAAAGGGGTTACGATAATGATATTCCAACTTTCTGGCTTCTACTGTAAGGGTTTACGGATTCGGCTTTTATGGTTTAGGGTTTGAGGCTTTGCGGGTGTTGGGTTAGACTTGTAGGGTTCGTGGATTTAGGGTCTGAGGGTTTTGGTGTTTGGAGTTCAGTATTTCAGAGTGTGCAAAATTCTTGTCGAAGTCGAAGCTCCTTGAGACCGTTCCATGTCCGATAAGAATCACAGCTGGAAAGCATGCACTCTTAGGGGTTTAGGGCTTCAGTGGTTTACCCCTTGAGCCCTTGACCCTGAATGGTGCACCGCGACCGAGGTGATGTACCCACCAATGAGAGCATTCAGATGTGGAAGAAGGCGACGGTCCGGCTTGGTTTAGGGCCTAAGTTTAGGGTTTATAAGGTTCAGGGTTTGGTTTGGGGTTTGGTTTAAGTTTTAAGGCCTTGGGGATTACGGTTGTGGGCTTCGGTGTCTGTTTCTCTATGCTACTACTCGTACGGCGAAGGCCAGGGGTCCTAGCAGCTTAGCACGAGGATCGGTAGCAACAAGAAAGAATTACCTATAGTTTTTTGGTGTTCCTTGTTATGATTACGTATAGTATACATAGTATAGTATACCCCCAAAACCCTATTCTAACTACATGCTTTCACAGTCGCTTGTGAAGCAAAGCTTCGAGCCAGATCGCTAGCAGGATGTTGCCTCCTGCGCCTCCATCCGAGTCTTGAACCAAGCTCTGCACATGAAGGCGAGGGCAGGGGGTTTGGGGTTTAGGAGGGCTTGGTTCTAGGGTTTAGGATGGCTTGGTTCCTACATTGCCTTGTATTCTGAAGCTTCGTTATATCCATTTTCATGTGACATGGGTTGCAAGATTCGGATTCGTGGGACTCGATTCACGGGCTTGGCAGGGGTTTGTGGATTTCCCTTCGAAAATTTGTCTAGGGATTTATGATGCCGTCTTCTGCATATGAAGGGACGGGGAGGTAAGCCCGAAGCGATGTTCTGCAAGATGTGTATACTAGTGTATAAATTATGTATGTATGAGCATTGAGCAGGCTACGCGGTCTCATAGAGCCAACCACAATGGAGAGTCGTCCTCGCGCTTAGGCTAGCCAGCATCAATCTTCTCCGACAGGCCACCCCCCAAATCTGGGGTCCACACACACACACACACACATACACATGCTCCTGCACACACACATGTGTGTGTATGTATATGTCATATGTATATATATATATATAAATCATAAACATACACACATACATGGTTTGCATTCGTGTGCTTATTGTCTTCTAAGCAACACTCATATACACACGTCAACAAAACCTTGAGAAAGCTTACAATTGACTTCTAGAGTTTATCGTAATTCTAGGGAAGAGAATGGGACTTTCACTAGACCAGGAACGCTAGAATAGAACGCAGGGTCCTTATTATATGAACACTTAAATCAGGCAGACACCCCCTCAAACTACTTTCCAGAACCCTAAACCCTAAACCCCCCACATGAGGCGAATTCGAACATCGTGGCAACAAAGGAAGAGATCCAGGCGCCTGGAAGTCCCCTGAGCCACCCGTTGGGGGGGGGGTTTAGGGTTTAGGGTTTAGGGAGGGATGAAAGTTCGGAAACGTGGATTCACCGCTCTGCCCTGTGTTTAGGATTGTGATCTGCCAGGGTTTGCGATCTCTCAACAACAGAGACTCCACATACCCAAGCTCCTGAACCCAAAGCCCCTGAACAGGAAACTAAAACAGAGCTCCCGATACCTAGCCCGAAGCCCTAAACACCAAATCCAAGAGGCCCGCTAACCCCAGTGCCGTATCTTCACCAGCCGAACTCCCAAGTTGCTGAATCCAGCACCAGCAAAAGAGGCACTGCAGCAGCTTTTGCTGAGCAAAGCCGATATCAGCTCCGTACCCAACTGGAAGGACACTTCCGGCTTTTTGGGCTTAGGGTTTAGTGCTTAGAGGGTTAGGGGTTTCGGGTTTAGGCTTCAAGGGCCTTTGTATCAGCCTGGTCGGAGTTTAACATTCAGGGCTCCGGGTTTGGGTTTGATGTTAAGGGGGTTAGGTGTGTCGGAAATAGGCCTGAGGGTTTGGGGTATGAACTTGTTGAGGTTTTGGGTGTGATGGCGAATGCAATTAGGGTGAAGGGTTTTGGATTTATTTTATGTCGGATTGTACAGTTCTGGCGTTCATTGGTTTGGGTGTCAGCTTGGTTTAAAGGATTGGGGCAAGCAGAGCCCATTTTGGGATAAACATGATGCGAAACTGAACCCTGGGCTCTAAAGCCCAATCCCGAGACTCTTAAATCATGCCTAATCAGGGCCTAATTTACACACTAAGCCCTGTCATAAACCCTGTACACCCCAAACCCTAGACCCCTCTAGGGTTTCTTAGAGCCCAGGATATATAGACTGGGTTTAGTGTTTAGATGGTAGGATTCAGGGCACTTTCGGGTTTAGTTGTTGATGCCTAACCCTACACAAAATAAACCCACGCCTGAACCCTAAACCCCTTCGCGGCACTGTGGCCAAAGCTCTGATTTCACAGCTTCTCGGGTATCGGCGCGTGCAGCTTCAGAGGATCTGGGTCCAGTAGTTCTGAGGTTTCGGCCAAGGTTTGGGGGGTTTGGGGTTTAGGCGTTTCGGGTTCAGGGGTTTCGGGTCTACGGGTGTAGGCTTCGAGCTTCGGTGCCTTGGGAATGAAGTTCAAAGTTTAAGACAAGCTGAGCCCTGAACCGTAAGAGCCTTACGTCGCTGCATCTGCAGGACTTCCATGCCCTCAACGACCGTGTTATGAAGAAGGCAGACCGCATCTCGCCCCAAAAAAATCAGGTTGAATGGAGTGTTCAAGGCTTAGGGTTTGGTTTACGGTGCCTTTTCGCTGTTGGGCCGCGCGATAGAGAATGTGCCCATAGCTGTCCCTAAGCCCTAAACCCAGTCGTTCAGCTAAGGAGACATGGTGCCGAGCACAGCGCAGTTCCAGTCGTTGAACTCCACCGTGGCCAAGATGATGGACGGCCTCCCGGCCAAAGCAGTACCCCAAGCCCTGGACCATATCTCCGATGAGTCAACCCAACTTTCCAACAGTAATTCTAGCTCCTAAAGTCCTCAACCTTCAACCCCTGAGAGGTTTTGATCCTATTCGGGTCGTGGCCGGCTGCAGGTATAAAGATAGCAAAGAAAGCCAGCATACACACTCATTGACTCATTCCCGATACCTCGGCTCCAAGGCGATCGGTTGAAGGAGTACTGATTCCGCGGAGTAGGAGTCGCACGACGACTAAATTACTAGCCGCTTTGGCGCATTGAACAGCACATGGTGTTGCTATTCTCTAGAGGGAACGCCACTTTTTTCGAACCCTCCAGAACGCACTGAACTCCAAAACCCTCGATGCCTGAGCCCGCATCTCGCTAAGCCCGTATAGACTCTGAACTCTCCTAGCCCTAAACCCTATAAACCCTATATATAAGCCCTATATACCCTATAAACCCTATAAACCCTAAACCCTAAACCCTAACTCTAGCAAGCTCCAAGTGCCCGAGGCGATTCCGCGGAGCCGCTGTTGAAGCGCCGCCGAGGGGGTGCGGAAGAGGAGAAGGCTCGATCACGAGCACCGAAAGCTCTAGGGGCCATTTGGGGTTATATGTGTGGTTGTCAAAACTAGGGTCCCTTTTGGGTACCCTAAATATTCGGTGCCGTACTATAATAAGGACCCCAAAAAAGGACCCTAATTTTGACAACCACCCATATGTAATTATAGCTATAGTCACCTTACTTACAAGTCTAGCTACTAAGTCCCATGATCCTTTAGGTGTCGGTTTTAACTCTTCCGGACTTGTGATTCGGGCTTGAAACTGAAAGGTCTTGCAGGGTTCGGGAAGCATGGTTGAAGAACGCAGATCGGGGGTTTGGGCTTCAGGCTCCAGGGTTTTAGGGACTTGGGTTCAGTGTTTGGGCCGTGGGCGGTAGCATTTGTCGCTTTGCTTTTTCCGGACTCGGGTCTTTTAGGCAGATGTGTACTTCGTTATTAACCAGAGCCTGAAGGAACCATGGAAACCAACAGCATTAACACATACATGCAGGGGAAGTGCAAGATGAAAAATCATCGATAATCTCAGGCTCTGGATTCGGTTAGGAATGCATCGACAGTTTTTGTCGTGAGGTTAATTCCACGCTTGGCTTGCGGTAGGGTTGAGCGCGGGTCTGCAGCTGCCCAGATTCATGGAGCTCATTGAGTCAGGAAGAGGCCCCGAAGATTCTGGCGACTTCTGCGATGATGTTCCTCACTCAGCTTCAGTTGGTCTTGCCTGGTTTTGCCTTTTCTTGGCTTCTCAGAAGGGCTTAGAAGGGTGTGTTCGGGAGGTTTCGGGTGCTTCCTTCGATGGCGGCACCGACAAGCCCCTTCTCCCATACGCCCCTAAGGGTCCCTATGACTGAACCTGACACCGTGCTGTTCATCTGTGATTGTCTTGGGTTTCGATAATGATGAGTGTCGGAGGCTGCGCCGTGGGATTGGCTTCGAACTTTGGAGTGGTAGCGTATGTAAGGATTCTATGCAGCGAGTTCTTGTCAGAATTGAAGGCTTGACCCGGGACTCTCCAAGGTGAAGCCCTCCACCGAGAAAGCCAACAGACCCTCAACGGCAAAACCCTAAACCCTAAAACCCTAAACCCTAGCTTCCATAAACCAGGCTTGAAGGGTCCTAAGTACCTTCCGGAGGGATACTTACCCAAACCAAAATCGGAATTCTTACTAGAGCAGTCCTACTTTCTACAGAGTTCTAGCCTACCTACTACAGAATTCTACATAGGTAGTTATAATCCTGAACCCTGAAACCCCAAACCTAAAACCCTACTTCCTACCGTGGCGGGTACCTACTCATTCGGAACCCAGACTTCCAAAAGCCTCTCCCGACCTCGGAGCTCTGCCTCAAACCTGACAGATGATGGAGGTTTAGGATTTAAGGGGTTCAGGGTATAGTATTTAGGGGGTTTAGGGTTAAGGATTTAGGGGGTTTAGGGTATAGTGTTTAGGGGGTTTAGGGTTTAGGATTTAGAGGGTTTTCGGTCCAGGATTTACCTATAGTTTCCATTGTAGTTTCTTGCTTGTTAGGCTTTAGGGTTTACCTATAGTTTCCATTGTAGTTTATTGTTTGTCTTTAGAATTTACCTAGAGTTTCCATTGTAGTTCGTTGTTTGGTTTAATCAAATTTATATCTTGGATCCGATAGGGTAACCCCCAAAGGAGCTACAATGGAGACGATAGGCAGGGTTTAGGAACAGGTCTAGCTACCCCAGTAGTACCGCATTGTCCTTTTTATTTTATTTTGGGCTCCCTTGTTACACCTGAGAAGCACATCGACGCTTACCTTGGAAGCCTCGGACTCTGGAGTTTACTGAGTCGGGCCTGTTCAACCTTGCGGTAAGCTCGTTTCAACACAGCTTCCAGGGCTACCTCAAGCACGGCACTGTGACAGATCGAAACTCTTGGCACGAAGCCGCTAGCAAAATTTCATCTTATTCGACATTCATATCTCACTTACAAGTACAAGCACCCCAACGGCCCCAAGCCCTAGCCATTTTCACTATGCGGGTGCGCCCCCAACACTGTAACATTATGAAAATCCGCCGTTCTTTTGGTCTGATGCCCCAACACCCTTTAATGAATTCTAAGTCGGGTCCCCTGTCAGCGAGGACTCTTACACCCGAAACTTGTTCGGCCCAACGCCAATCCTAATCTAGAAATTCGATATCGCTAAGCCATGTTCGGAACCCTGATATTAAGTAATGATGTTAATACAACATACAGAACCTTAAGACAGGAGAGTGTCGAGTTGGATTTCAATTCCCTAAACCCTGAAGCCTAAACCACTAGAAGCCCAATCCCGAGGCCCTTTGGGATGCAGAGAAGCCACGTGGCCTCGGAAGTTCCGCCACCGGCGCCGAAAGAAGCAGGTGGGGCTCTGGTTTTTTGGGACAAGACACCATTTTAGGTGTTTAGGGTGTATAGGGCTAAGTGTGCAAGGCTTTGTGGATAGGGTTTTGTGAGGTTGAGTGCCTAGCGAGGAATTTTGGGATGATTTGCGGCAGCCAGAGGTTTTATGGTTTGGGGTTTGATGACTTCGACTGTGGTCTACCGAGAGGACACTGTCTGGGCCGCTTCTTTTTGTATTTTCGGTCAGTACATGTTTCTTGGCGTTGTGCCGAGAGCTCAACAAAACTTAATGGTGTCAGGTTTGGTTCAGGCTCTAGGCTGCCCTGGGCTAAGATTAGGGCAAAGCGGTGCAAGTTTTGGGTTAGTTAGGGAACACACATGTTTAAGTCCTTAGGTTTGAGGCTGGATGCAAGTAGGTACATTTTGATACAGCGCCCGTGGACACGTTTCATGAGTTCAGTCAGTATGCAGCATTAATCCCTTCCCCCTAGCTATCAATCCCCTCGAACATAAAAACTACCGGCCTCCGTTTTTTGCGGTTTCGGGCCCACAATTGAAAGTTAGTCAAAACATTAGGGGGGGCCTAGGATTGTATTAGTTGTCATAGAGCCCAAGACGAGCATTACTAATCAGACCGAAGAGACCAGAGCTTTAGGATTTAGGGGTTAAGGGCTCAGGGCTAAGCTTTAGGGCTTGGGTTTAAGGGCTTAGGGATTAAGGTTTAGGGTTCAGGGCTTTAGGGCGTTGGGCTTTAGGGCTGCCAATCCCACTCATAACCGGATGCCCCGAAAGCCCCCCGAATATAAAATTTCCGGACCCGAAATCCAGTTTTTGTATTATTGGGGTGTTTATAATTAAGGGGAAGGGATTAGTTAATTGGGTCTGTTCCACGTTAGGGGTCTTCTTCACGGGCCACGCGATCTAGTAGGGAGGTTTTATTTATTTATTACTACTTTTGTTATTATATTATTGCGAACCTTAGTTAAGTACTTCTAACTTACATACAAAGTCCCCTGATCCTCCAAGCAGGGC
Source organism: Symbiodinium sp. CCMP2592 (assembly GCA_905221615.1). Classification (NCBI taxonomy): domain Eukaryota; class Dinophyceae; order Suessiales; family Symbiodiniaceae; genus Symbiodinium; species Symbiodinium sp. CCMP2592. The sequence continues at coordinate 1,265,739 of CAJNDT010002668.1, read as the reverse complement.
CGCGAGTCCGTGCCTCTAACCAGCAGCATAGCTCATAGCTCCCGTAACCGCTGCTTTGGCCTGCACCGTCATCAAGACACCGAGCCACATGCTGACGATTTTTTATAGTCACTGAATCCTGAAGTCCCTGGCCACTGCCCGAAGTCCGACAAGACCCCAAACCCAAAACCGAAGTTAAGCCGAAAGCCTAAGCCTTAAAGCCGAAGCCCTCAAGTCCTCCCAGCTCCGGGAACGCCGGCACGCCGCGTGACCACGAAGAGCCCTGCCACGCCCGGAGCTGCGACGCCTGGCGGCCTCGGACGATTTGTGGGGCTTTTGAGCTGGATGTAGGGTGTTGACCAGGACGTCTAAAGGGCCTTTCAATCGAGCCCTTGTGGCCCGCAGTAGTAGGTGTTTGAGGTATGTTAGAGGGTAGTTGGGTGTTCAGATTGAAGGGTTTGGGTTTACGCATTGAGGGCTTGTTAAGGGTGCGTTTGGGTGTGGGGTTAGGGCCTGGGCATGTTGAGTGTTCTGACGGACTTCACTTTTGCCTTTGTGTTTGTCCGTGCGTGTCTGTATGTTTCATATAGTATGAAACATGTTAGGGCTTAGGGTTTTGAGTTATATGTTTCATTGTTTCGAGCTTGACGAGGTGAGGGTTTGCAGGCATCCGTTCTGATCCGGCAGGTTTCCTCAGCTTTCTCATTGGATAAGAAGCGGAAGTATCGATGGAGAATGCTCGAAGACTCTGAGCTAATCCGATAGTAGCAGATACAAGTCATTCCTCCCGATTTCAATTCTACACTAAGCTCTGAACCCTGTGCCGTATTCCTCCAGACATTGCAAACTGAACTAAAGCCCCGTAGACGAGGCCTGCACCCATGTCGCCGCACGTGCCCAAGACACCGACATTGGCAGCGAAAGTTGACCCAGGCGATCGGGGAGCGATGTTGTCTGAGTCGGTACTAGGCCCTCACCTTGGGTACGGCCCCCACACAGTAATAGTAATAGTTGAATAATATTCATAATATAGACGATTTAGGATCTTAATAGTAGCCTTATTATGGACTCTTACTGTAAGGGGGCAGTACCTAACCCTCACCCCTATACTACTCGGGTCAGAGACTCGAGTGGAGGGCTCATAAAGTTCGCGACTGCATGGCCCTGGAAGTTAGGGGTGGGTGTGGCGTGTTTGGCATTAAGGGTCCGTGTATCCAGGAACTAGCGCTTCGTTTATGATAGTAGTGACGTCAACTCTAGGTCAGATCTTTCGGGGAGCAGGTTGTAGTGTTGGAGGGGTGTTGACAAACTTTGATGAGCAGTTTTCCGAGGCAAGTAAACCGTCCGGCATCTGAGGGTTTTGCCTTTCCCAAGACTGCAAATGTCGAACCCAGAGCTATTAACAACACTTGCTGCCTTTTTCGCTGGTCTGTTCCTTGCCACTTGTCAAGCCTCGTATAGTCCTGTCCGGCCTGGAAACGAATCGCAGAGACGGAAGACGATCCGCAGCCTTTCACCATCATGGACAAGTAGCGGCCCTGGCAGAGCTTGCACATGTGGACTAGCTAACACAAGACCAGCACGAGACCTTCTGCCCTGGACGCCGTTTTGAAGCTACGACAATCGCCGATATGCATGCCAGGCGTTGCCGTCCCTTCGACGCCAGGAGTGGGCAGCAAGCACCGGAGCTGCACTGATTTTTTTTGCAGCAGCAGCTAGCCCTTTGTATCGAATTAAGCCCGTTTAAGGTTGGCAATGAAGGAGCTTGAAATATGTGGAACCTTTTTCGCATTGCGTGCGAAAAGGCAGAATGAAAGAGTCCCAGAGCATCTTCCAGACACAGCGTGTCCATGCGACGAATTGGTGTGTGAAGTAGCCCAACTACGGCTGCCCACTTTACACACACACACACACACACACACCTGAGCCTTCTGTGCTGTATATCTGCCAGCCACTGACATCCTGGACGGCGCAAGAACCTCACATTCTGTCTGCATGAAGCCTACGCCCAAGGAGACCAGTAACCTCAGACCCCGTAGAATTCAAATCAAACCCCAAACCCCAAACCCCACTTCAGCCGATAGGTACATCCTTCCGCATCAAATGCTCAGCCCACAAAGGCTTCAAGCCACACATGAAGCCAGGAGGATATGCCCTCAAAAACCTTGGGCTTTACCTGAGGCTAGGCCTTGGACTGCAGCATGATGGAAAAACTTACTCCGGAAGGGCCGGTAAGGCCTTAAGATGAACCCCTCAGATGCCATAGAATTTACAAACCCCGATGAAACTCAATTTCGAAATCCTAAACAACCCTAAGCCCTAAACGTACTAATGATGCTAGAACTCAGTCTAAACCAGGACCCCTACAGGACCCTCTGATAAAGCCCTTGTGGTACGAAATAGTTGGTATTTGGGGTACAATAAAGTGTAGTTGGGGGATCAGGAAGGGACCCCACAGACAGCCATTGAGGCGAGCAGTGGCCACGCCCGCTCGTGCGCGGACGCCTGCTCGAGGGCGAAGCTATTCCCCGCCTGGCGAGCGAGTCTCAGTGTGCGCATATTAATCATAACAATAACAATCACACTACTAATCATTGTCATATTAATCATCACGATAATCATATAGTAATATTCATACTATTCATAATGTTCGTATTTGGGGGGCGGGGGGGGGGTTCGGGGCTTTAATACTTACGTGTGCTACATTGCGTACCTGGAGGGTCATGGGACTTAGCAACTATTAGTAGGGCTGGAGATAAAGCTAACTATAGTTATATTGCTAAGTCCCACGATCCTGCAAGTAGGGATTTCAGGGGATCAGCGTTCCCTGCGACAGAAGGCTTCTGCCTTAGGCTTCGGAGGTTAATGGCCTCGGGTAGGCTGGCCTGAATAATTCAAATAGGGGTTCCTTTATACAGTGCTCTATATAAGGGCTACTATAAGGGATACTATAAGGGCTCTATGATATAGGGTTCTCTAAAACGACATAGTATTTATTGCCTTTGATACCCTATAAACCCTCAAGCTTACACCCAACACCTGACATATAGCCAAGCCTTCACAACAAGTTTTGAACGGTGTGGAGGATTCTCATTTGCTCAATGCGCAGGCTGGAAATTTCTTTCTGAGCTTAGTAATTGGGTTTAAGCCTCCAAACCCAATCTAAACACTCCAAACCCATACCCTGAACCCCAGATCCTACTCAGTGCAGGTTCTGAGGCAAGCAAGATCGAGTCTCCATTGTAGGCTTCTTACCCGGATAGCCGAGGTCCCTTAATTCCAAATTACGCCTCAAGTTATGAAGAGGCTCCACGGTCAAGATATAGGCCTTCGTTGACAGGTATTGGGCTGTTGTGGCGTTTGACCCTAAACCCTAAACCTTTAAGGATTGGGAACTTGACCTTTGCACATAGAATTGCAGCCAATCAGAAGGCGCACACGCTTCATCTTCAGCCACCACAAGCTTTGCATGAGGCATATGCAACCGTTGCAACAGGTTAGTGTCAGTGGTCCAGTCTTCCCTATGATGATGTGTATGCGTATTCATGCTGATATGCTGGAATGATCTAGCACACGTATTGCTTTCACATCATGCACATACGTGCATGCAGCACATATACACACATGCACTGCTACAGGCATGCATGCATGCATGCGTACATCCATACATACCTGCAGACATATACACATGCTACATACATTGAATCAAACCTCTAGCAAGAATCACATGTTCCCATACATATAAGAGAACATATGCATGTACATGGGCATCGATGTGGCCAAAAGCATTTGCACCATGGTTATGCATGCACGTGTACCTGTGCACATGCATGTACATGTATCCATGTACATCTGCAGCAACTACGGATGTGTACAAACAGATATGTACATTTATATGTAATATGTATATACATTTATGCATCTATGTATCTATTGGTAAATATAATACACTATGTGTGTGTGCGGTTATGTATACATGTGAAATTCATGCCTGGTTGTGTAACCAAGGTCACCCCAGCACCCCTGGAACATGCTCCGCTCTTGTCGCCGACTATCGCCCAATCCTTGGCTTGACAGATTGCCTTGTGGATCTCACCTTTTATTGGATGTCAAACTTTCGGGGTGTCTTGTAGGACGGGCGTTGTGACGTGGAGCTTGGTTTGGGTGTTTTGGGTTTAGGAGCGTCTTCAGAGACGCGGCTTTGCAGGATATCGAGCATAGTGCAGGTGTCGGAAAATGTATTCCTTAATCGTGCTTTAGAGTGATTTGTTTAATGTACCTGCCCCCTGTATCATCATTCTGATGCTTCAGGCCTTTGCGTGGAACCCTACACCCTAAGGCCCTAAGGTCGTATGTTGATTCAGAAATCCCTGTTGAAAACCATCTACAAGCTCATTCAAGTCGAGTTGTTGTTTAGATTCTTGGGTGTTTCCTAAACCCTAAACCCTACAACCCTAAGATGGAGTCCCCGGGTGTCCCTCCTGAGGCCGAGCTCTTTGAGTCTTTCGATGCGGACATGGGCGAGGTCAGGAAGAATAGGGTTTAAGGTGTAGGGTTATAGGCCAGCTATAGGGTTTTAGGCTTGAGGAAAACACTGCAAATGTGGGGGCCCCAGGGCGTCCCACCCTTTCTCCTAGGTTGTTTTGTTTAAGGTTTAAGGTTTAGGCGGGTTTAGGGCTTGGGGGGCTTCGACAGTTTTGTGTTTAGGGCTTTTACCTCAGGGTTTCGGGTTTACGATAACCTATCAACAGCTGTAGGGTCCTTATAAATTCCATATAAGGGCGCAAAGCACCATGCAGAATACGCTAGGCCCATACATCCCAACTGGTAATATACATCATTCGGTTTGATCTGGGGGGCTAAACTAGGGCCCTGAATAGTTATCTATATTATTCGGGGGTATCTTTGTTATTGTAAATATCCCCCCACACCTTGTTCTAATTATTAAGGCCCCTATATTACCTGTCTTGTTACACCCCGTGGACACTCAACCTGGAAACCCTGGCCGGCGATGTTAAACTCCCAAGTGTGAAAGCCAGAAAGCCGGCAAACCCTGGAGCCCTTGTACTGCGGGTGTCGGAGTAGTTGGATTACGTCTCGCTAATACAAGTATACTACAATAGAACCCTCAAGACCCTGTTCCCAAACCCCCAAAAGTAGGTAAAATTATGGCCCCAAACCTATAAAGCGCTATTATTCTACATACTTTTGGGGTCCAGGTTCTGATAGTTGAGGCCCCTGGGTCCCCTATTTTAATCGGAAACTCCCATATAAGTTACCCCTTTAGAACCCTAAACCCTAAGCCCTGTTCTGATAGTTGAGGCCCTTGTGTTATTACGTAAGCCGCGGCCAGGAACACACAAAGCCGGAGGGCCGCAGCACGCGAGAGCAGGCTTGGCTCGGGGCTCTGGTCGCTCAATTTACGTAGGGTGTATATATATATATATATATATATATATATACAACTATGTAGAAGTAAATAAATAAAAATATTTATATGTTCATTTATATTTATGTATCTTTATATATAAGGGATTAGGGGTTAGGGTTTAGGGTTTAGGGAGCCGTATATAAACCCTAAATTCGACAGGGCTCCAGAATAATTACCCGAAGCCCTAAACCCTAACCCTAAGCCCCATCAGCAGCTGGGAGTTTCCGAAAATAGGGGATCCTAATCTAGTACCCCAAATAGTGGAGTCCTTATTTTCAGGTCCCCCCAAAACAAGGTACCCCTATTTTCGGAAACTCCCAGTTGCTTTTCTCCTGTGTTTGGGATGTCAATCTCCGAATCGCCCTGAAATCTTGGAGCCTTCTCGGGTTTCTCAAAGCTTGAGTTCCTGGTCATAGTTTACATTGAACTACCATAACCGGTTTTTTTGTAGGCTCATACTGCAATACCCGAAAACGGAATTTGAAGGGATCCTACAACAAAGTAGGTTTCGGTAGGTTGTAAGTTAGGGGTTGCATGCTGGTGACTGGGGAAATGTAGGGTGTGCGATGTTGGTCCATAAGCATAGAGGCATCCCGACAGTCTGATCCTGGCTAGTGGCGACACGCGCCAATGATACAACTGTGCCTGTGCAATGTGTCATCATAACCTATAGAGTCCGCCAGCGCGCTCTCATTGAGTTGTTCCAGCCTCGCTGTCTGCATCTTGCATCGGAACGGTTGATGATATAAATCCTGCATTACCTTAAGGACCCGAAACTATGGGAATTATGGTATATTCCTTGTTATGGGTAATGCAGGATTTGTATCATCAACCTAAGAACTGTTGTCCCGAGCTCACACACGAGACCTTCTCTCAAGAAGACGGACTAGGTCCCTTGTCCAGGGTTTTGGGTTTAGGGTTTGGGGATAATTTGCTTGAAGAGTTGGGGTGAAGGTACTTGGATACTTCAGTGCAGTTGCTCCTTGCTAGGATACATGACTAATACTACTCCAACCACTGCATCACGAAGGCCTGAGCCCCTTCACCCTAAGGCCCTTCACCCCACGGCAAAACTCTGCTTGGAGGCTCTTTTGATTTGGGTAATTTTGCAAATTAAGTTGAATTAGGGTCCCTTTCAAATGTACCAAAAGTAGTGTGGCATCCTTGTAAAGAGGATCCTGAATGGGAGCCTAATTTAGAGAACTGCCGACCTCGTAGATTAAACACAATAGCCCTTACAGTCAGCTTCCCAGAACCCAGCTTACAAATCCTCTTCTGCATAAACCACACACTCTAACACCCTAAGGCCTTCATTCAACCTTAAGCCCTGAATACCTCGAGGCCTCCCCGCGGGCCAAGAGCATGGATTCGGTGCGCTCGCCCATCATAGGCAAGTCCTTGCTGGCGGATCTCGACATGGAGAAGAAGGAAGACAAGGTCCTTGCAATGCAGGGGTTCCGTGAACAATCATACTATAGGGTCCTGTAACAGGGTCCCCTTTAAAGGGTACTATAGGGTCCTGTAGTTGACAATAGTTAGTAGCAACAAGAAGCGAACAACAACAATAACAGCACCAAGAACCGAAATGTTACTATTCATATGACTAGTTCTAGGAACCTGTAATTATTACGACATATATCCCTTTGTAGTTCCTGTATGATAGCTTATTCCATCATTTCTCCCCAAAACCTATTCCTGCTCTTAAGGCTTCTGCTGCAGGGGGGTTTAGGGTTGCCGGCCGCCTGGGCGGAAGTATTCGGGCTGATGGCATGTTCGCATTTTGTGGGGTTCAGGGTCACATCCTACACCATAATATGCTCCCTGCAATCTGCACACTGTGAGCCCTCAGCCGTAGAACGTACCTAAATCGTAGTTCCTTTAAACTGTAATTAGGATCCTAACTATGAAATTGGTTACACAAAAATTTTGAGAAGGAAGTACAATGGAGACCAGAGGTGGTCTTCGACCTGTTGAGTCTTTTGACGCAGACGGTTCCTGAAATCGAACCAAATCTGAGCCTTTGGAATCATACTGGTTTTGTTTTATAAGGTTTAGGTTTTTAGTTTTTGTGGTTTCGGGTTAAATACTAATACGAATCAAAGTGCTCCTCGGGAGAAGAACCCGAGCCCTAGGAAACTGGAGCCCCTGACTCGAATTCCACAAGGCCTTCGGGTGAATACCATCCCGCCAGGAGGTTTAGAGCTAATGTACCGTAATATACAGTAATTAATAATATACCATAAATATAAATTTACCATAATCGACTAGAACATGCCATGATATACTGTAACAAAATATAACATACCATAATATACTATCTACAGAGATGCCAAGCCTTCCGAAACCCCAGACGCAGCCCTCAGTACCTCAACTCCTGAACCCTCCTAAACTAGGTGGGTAGTTCTCCAAATTAGGATCCTTTCAAGGCTGCCGTACTATTCTGGGGATCGAAAATGGGACCCAAATTCAAAGAACTACTCATGTACATAAAGCCTCTACGAACAAAAACCTCAAGCCGCTGGTCGACCCTTAACAAGCCCTCAACCGGCACAGGCCAGTCGTTCCTGGCCAAAGTCGCGCACACCGAAGGTTCAGGTCATCCGCTCAGTATGCTCAGTACCATGAAGGTTCGAGTCGTCAAAGAGAATTATAGGGTTGAAAGGTTTAGGGGTTAGTATTAAGGCCCCCATATTGCATTGTCCTTATAGATCCCTTATAGTAGCCCTTACAGACCCCTTTAAAGGAACCCTATTCTAATTATCAGGGCCCCTATAGTACGGTTTAAGATTCAGGGTTTAGAAATTACCTTAGCCCGGAATAACCTACCCTTCTAAGGACTCAGCTAAGGAAATCATAATGAGGAACCCTAAAAGGGTAGGTTATTCAGGGTTAAGGTAGGCCTTTGCGTACACCCCAAAGTTGCCAACTGAGCAGGCCCCTGGCTGGAGTACCCATCGGCTTCCTTAGGGTTCAGGGGTTTGGGGTCGAGGGTTGGGGGTTCAGGGTTTAGGGTTTAGGGTTCAGGGTTTAGGGTTCAGGGTTTAGGGTTCAGGGTTTAGGGTTTAGGGTTCAGGGTTTAGGGTTCAGGGTTTAGGGTTTAGGGTTTAGGGTTATCATGGCTCCATAGTAGTTGATTTTCGTGGTTTGTATTTAGGATCCTATCAGGGTGATCCCAAAATGGAACTACAATGGAGCCCACGGGTATATGCCACCTCGGTACTTCGGACTCGGAGCATGAGATTTGCTTTACGGGTTGGCCGTTAAGGCACTCGAGTGTATTTGCTTCGGGGGGTTTGGGATGTACATGTAGCAACCTTACGACTTAAGCCCTGGGATTTCCAGTCAGGGTTTTGGGTTAAAAAGGTTCGGGGTTAGGGGTTGGGGTTTAAGGTGTAGGGTGTAGGGCTTAGGATCCATACTAGGGTTTACGGTTTAGGGTCCAGGGTTTCTCATGCTAGTGCTGAGCATGCTATTTTTGGAGGTCCGGCTTAGCAAACGGGCCTTAACAATGAGAATGGGGCTTTGGGCCCATTGTATTACGCATATCATATGAACCCCCCAAAACAAACAAAACAAACAGTATTGTTAATTCTTTAGGCACCCATATACTAACCTCCCCCAAATACCCCCTTACAGTAATCGATATAGACCTCGTTAAAAGGAACCCGTAAGTACTATAAGGGGTGTTATGGGGGTTTAGTATAGGGGCCTCAATAACTACCTATAATATGTTGGGGGGTTCCTTATTGTAGTTATAGTATGAAGGGCCCCAAATCCCTATTCCAATTATGAAGGCCCCTATGTTATATCCCTTAATATAGTCGTAGCAGCTAGAGTGCGATGCCGAGCTCGAGAAGGTTTTGTTGAACTTCAAGCAAACTACCTAGCTAACATCCAGCAAGTCTTGTCCGCCCATCCTTCCATCCATCCATCCGTCCCTCCGTCCGTCTAGCGACCCATCCATGTAGCCCTCTGCCCATCCATCCATCATTTCTTCCACCCATCCTTCCATCCATCCTTCCTTCCATCTATCCGTCCATTTGTCCAACCGTCCGGCGGTCCATCCGTCCATGCCTTCGTGCGAGCTTGCCTGCCTGCCTGATTGCATGCAAGCGAGCAAACATACATGCAACACATACATGCATGCCTGCGTGCTCACATGCATACATCCTTACAAAACCTCACAAAACCGAGTAATATGACATAGTCATGCATGCATACATAAACACACACATGCATGCTCACATATATACGTAGATGCAGGCATTTAATTCTGCATTCCATCATGTTTTCATACATGCATCGTTCCGTCCGTCCCTCCATCCATCCATGCATCCATCCACCCTTCCTTCCATCCATGCAAGACATACACACGTTTTTGCATCCATACACACGCGCGTACATACATACTCAGCTACAGCATTCTCGGAGACATAGGCACATAGATGACTGCATAAACATGTGCGTATATATATATATATATATATATATATATATGTGCATGTATATACCTGTTTATACAGACGTATATGTGTATATGCAAACATATACATGTTCATGTGCACGCGAAGGAAGATCGATAGGTAAGCAGCTAGATAGATGAGCACTTGCTTCCTTACACAGACATGCAGATATAGAGTGTAGCAAAACACACCAAGGCAGAACTTAGCCTAACCCAAGATAAGCTGCAATCGCATGACAGAATGTCACACAATGGAAAGCGTTGTAGCGCGACCAGACAAGATATACCTCAACACAACATAGAAGGTACATCGCATTTAAGACATACGTGCATGGAAGGATGCACACACGCATGGACACATGCGCGCATACATACAAACACATACATACTTACGTACCTACATATCTACATACCTGTACATTCCTACGTGCATGCATGCATCTGCACATGTACACATGCATATGTTCTTACATCCATGCATGTATACCTCCATACATTTGCACATCCCATACATGCTTGTGTTTTGCATAAGCATAGACATTCACAGTGCAAAAATGCTATGCGCACGGATGCATAGTCAGGGTTTCAGATTCAGGGTTGCGGGTAAGGTCCTAAGGTCATTCTAAACCGGAACCCAGCAAAACAGCGAAGGATGGGAAGCGGCAGCCGAACGGCCGCGTGCCAAAGGTCAAGGATCGGACTTGTCGTATGTTTTTGATTGGCTTGCTTTTGTGTTTACATGGGTAGCAAAAAAGACTTCCGCTGCATGTCTTCTACAGGTGGTTCAAGTTTGATTGGGAACTGAAGTGTCGTCTTTGTGCGTTCAGCTTTGTTTGTGGTGGAGGTTTGGGGCTTGCCTTGGCCTAACCTACCTTTTTCAGGACTTATGTATGGAAACCATAACAAGGGAACCCTAGAGAGATAGGTGGTTTACGGTCCAAGTAGGGTCGGAGATGAACTGAAACTAAACCCTAAACCTTAAACCCTAGACCCTAAGCCCTAAACCTTGAACCCTAAACCCTGGACCTTAAACCCTAAGCCCTAAACCCTAAACCTCAAACCCTAGATCCTAAGCCCTAAACCCTACGTAGTTGAGCCCAAGAGCCGACCATAGGGACCCAAAAAGCACATAAGCACAAGCATTTTACAGGGATATCCCTACCTTATTGGGCTTCATGATAAGGGGATTCATATGGGATATTCCTATCTTAATTTTTGCTTATGTGCTTTTTTGGGGCCCTTGACCAGCTTCGGGTTAAGAGGAGTCTGGCTCGAAGCTTTCGGGCTTTACGGCTTGGGTGTAGGTTCAGAAACTTACAGCTTGTGGATTTAGGGTTTAGGGGCTTTTGGGTTTTAGGTCTTGGGGGTTTAGGGTTTAGGGCTTTTGGGTTTAGGTCTTGGGGGTTTAGGGTTTAAGGCTTTTTGGTTTAGGTCTCGGGGTTTATGGTTTAAGGCTTTTGGGTTTAGGTCTTGGGGGTTTCGGGCTTTTGGGTTTAGGGTTTACAGGGCTGAGCATCCGAGTGATGTGGCTCTTCCGGGTTGCACGCGACTTCTTGCTGTGGCTTGGAGTACGGGGACCGTAACGTAGGGCTTGCAGGTTTTCGGAACATGCTGGTGACGAACGCCCAGTCCGGAACTTCAAAGTCTACTCAAAGGATCATGGGACTTACTAACCAGGCAGGGTTCTAAGTCAGGTCTCTGCCGTGGTATGTACTTATAACTCCGATTAAGGTACTACTGAACCTCACCTACTCAGCCCCTCGATCCTCCAAGTACCCCAACAGCCCCCCCAAAGAAACCTCAAAACCCTAAAGCCCTAAACCTTTGAAGCCCCTAAAATCCTAAACCCCTAAACCCCTAAGCCTGGAACCCCCCAAACCTCCAACCATCCTAAATTTAAACTTTAGACCCTAAACCTCCAACCCCTAAACCTTAAACCCGAAAATCCAACCCCGAAACCTTAAACCCCAAAACCTTAAACCTTGAACCCTCAAGTCACTGAAGCATCCAGGATGGGCCGAAGAAAGGGATGCAGAAGATCTGGAACAGGACCCTCGGCATCTGGGAGGAGCCTTGAGGCAGAGCCAGGGTTTGCGGTTTTATGTTTTAGGGGTTGGAGGTTTGGGGGTTTAAGGTTGTCTAGGGGTGGGAGGTTCAGGGTGTACGATTTAGGGTTTAGGGGTTGGGGGTTTAGGGTTTAAGAGTTAGGGCTCAAGGTTTGAGTAAGGCAAGGTTTAGGTGGAGGGCCAGGATTAGGGGTTTAGGCCCCAAGATATTACTTGAAATTAGTTAGCATAGGGTTTTGGTGTGCTCCTACTTATATAAAAGGAACCCTGTGTTAGCTTCAAGAGGCTCGGGTTTAGGACTGTCATGCTACTGCAATCTACAGACTAAGGTTTAGGTTTTGCGCTTTAGGCTTTGAGCTTGATCAAAGGGTAAAAGGAACGACCCCTATTAAGGACCCCTAGGTATATACTCATAATACAGCCATTTTATACCCATTATATAGCCCATTATAGGGTAGGGGTCCCCATTAAGGGTCCCTCCTTTTCCCCTTTGACTTGAGCTCTTGGCTAAATTGCTTTCGGTCACATGGGCCGCTGCAGAGCCACCGCGGTTTCGAAGGCCTGGGCTTTTGGGGTGGCACAGGGCTTCGAGATAGTGTTCGCATATGCATACCTTTTGTCTCCATTGTAGTTCCTTTTCAATCGGTTAATCAGTTAATGGTTAGGATCCCATAGTACAGTTTTCGGTTCACCAAAACAGGAACTACAACGGAGACTCAAGGTATGCACAGACATGAATCATATGCACACAGAGACTCACAGAGCAGAGATGACGCACCGCCCCAAAACTGCTGTTTCAGAGCTTCGTGCAGGTAGACCCTGAGGTCCAACCGCAACAGCTCAGAGCAAATCCCCGCTGCTTTGGGAAATCCCCTAGGCCCAATATGATGCCAAGGCTTTTTCCAACATAAGGACCCTTAGGGGGGTAGGGGTCCTTAATCCCTAGGGTTCCCATGATTACAACATGACGACATCCTGAAGAAGCGAGTTCTTTCACCCTCAGCTGAATCTTCCCCCCGTCAGGCTCTCGTCTCCGCAATGCACCAAGCGCTCCATAGCGTTGGCATTGCTGGCATCTGAGCTGCTCCTGTGGGATTTCATGGAGCGCAACTTCACGTGACAGCTTCCGCACAGATTTGGGAAGACTGGCGGTCAAAAAGAGGCCGACCCACCTGAAGGACGAAATGACACTCAAAAGTAGGGCGCTATGTCCTTGTACTAGGAATGCTTGCGCCGTAGTTTGATAGAGGGAGGCCCGGTCAAGACTAGAGACTAAGGCTCGGCTCCCCGAGTAGGAAAGTCTTCAGGTCTAGAGACCTCTAGACTTAAGGTTCAGGGTGTAGGGTCTAGGGGCCCTATAAGCATTAAGCCTTGTAGGCCTCAAAGCCCTGAACCCTTAAATCCTAAAGCCTTGCACCCGAAAGCCGTAAGCCCAAGGGCTTGAACCCTGAACCCCTAAAAACTTAAGCCCTACGTAAATCCCAAGCCGTCGATTTCCAGCGGCCTGATGCCCCGAAGCATATCCTGCGGTTTTGGATCTGGGTTTTATGGCCGGGGGCTTATGGTTGTGGGCTCAAGGCTTTTCGGATCTGGTGTGTAGTAAAGCTTCTTCGTCTGAATGGCCAGCTCCCCAAGCAATCCGATCCTTGATGCCTGCATGCTCCTGGGTACTGGCATTGAGAGATTGAAGTTACTATTTGCGGGCTGGGCTTCGTCGTTCTGCATTTTGTGGGTTGGTGTGACAGAGCACCTCGCATGATTTGCAGTCGTGGAGACTTCTAAGACAAACTCTGGAGATTTGAACTGACCATCGACAACTGAAAAGTCTTGAGGCTTTGGGAATTAGGATGTAAGCAGCAGGGCTGAGGGTTCAGCTTGGAATGTTTGCGCGACGCACATTTCAAGCAACAGCCAGCGACGGCGACTCAGCAATGGTGGCTTAAATGATAGCAAGTACCCCAGGACGCCTCTCTTGCATGGCGGCGCGACTTTCAAGGAGCCCAGGAACAAATGAGGGGCTCGGCTCAGCCATAGATTTCGGAAGAAGGAATCTCAGCAGCAAAGCCCTCAACCGCGACACAACTAAGCTGCGGACATCTGTGAACATTAAATCGTCAAGTGCTGCATTACATAGCTTTAGCCCAAGCTCTACCCCCGTTTGCTTACACCCAAAATTCTCAATCTAAACCCCCCCCAAAGTAGGTAAAACAATGGCCCAATATCAAAAAAAAACCCTTTATTATGCGTACATATGCGGTCCGGGAACACCTAACCTTAGCCTCATAGGATTCTTTGCTAAGCTTTGTTCGGCTCCCGAAGCGCATGTTCCACCGGCAAGTGCCGGTTGTGCTTTGCACGTGGCCAGCCCGACAGCCCGAGAGAGTGTAGAAAAGCAAGTAGAGCTTTGCAGTTTGCGGGTCGTTGCTGCGTGATTCGCCAGAGAACACAATCAGAGAGGTACTTGTACGTAACTGTTGCGAGGCTGCTGAGGATGAACTCGATGATGATTGTTATCACGTCGCTGAAACGTAATCAACTGCGTATTCTATGCGCTCTGGGGAGGGTGCGTGTTTCACGTGCAAGAGTTTTATATGTCTTCTGGCAGGGAGGATTCGAAACTCCAGGGCCCCTCAAGTGGACGGCTCCCCCAAATCCGCCCTGCTCGTCGGAAATGCCTTGAAGCCAGGGCAGACTCAGTCCGAAGAGCTTATGGGTTTGCCTTACCTAAAACCCAATCCGTTCCCAAACCCCAATGGCTCGCGACTGAACCTACACAAGTGGTCAGATGGAGACCCAGCCACATCTCAGCACGTCAGGAGGGAAATGCTGTCGAAAAGGCGCTTTGCACCCTGTATCCTGAACCCCGAACGGTACACCCACGACTTAAGATCCCAACAGCCGAATTGTAAGTCTTATGACTCAAGATCTCAAAGGGTCCATGTACCTATTGCCTGTACATGGTATATACTTTGGCCTTGCGAGGGGTTCCTTTACAGGCACTTTGGGTCCATAGGACAGAGAAGAAGGCTGTCTGAGGGGACGTGGACCGCTGGAAGTCTTTGTTTTTTTGTGTTTAGGGTTTAGGGCTAATTATGTGGTTCTCGACATGAGGATTTATGGTTCAGGTGTCGGAGGTTTTTGTTTGAGGTGTGGAGGATGAGCTAGGCTCCCCGCCATATTCTCCTAAATTCGCTAGACAGACTTACGAGGGACTTACGGTTAGGGTCCTGTAGCAAACAGACAATGTAACCGAACGAAAAGGAAGTACAAGGGAGGCGGTGGTACTGGTAGACGCATTAAGGCTCATGGCTCGCTGCTTCTTGCAAGTAGAGCTTTGTGCCTCCAGTCAGTGGGGTTCCTTAATCCTGACCCCTACATGCTACAACGATAGCTTGCAAGGGATCTCCCGTCCTGAAACATCTCCTCAACAACTCCCGTATACTCCAGGAGCCTACACAAAGTCGACTCGATACCGAAATGCTCTAACTTGCAGACATACACTTCTCTGCACGATGCCGTCTGCGAAGCAAGTGGGCGAATCCGCTAGTCCTGGTCAGGAACCAGCAAGCAGACAGCAGCCTAAAGTCTTAGCCTCTCATGACTGTCCAGGTAGTTAACGGATCCGCTAGTAGGTGATAAGTTCAGAACTATGATGACGTATGCTTACACTTCCTACAGGAAATGACCCGTTTCAAGCAATCACACTTTTTGCGAGGTCCTACTCTTAGTAAGTCTTCAACTGAGGCTTCACCGGCAGCACTATTTTGCCTGTTTCATGCCGCACAGCTACTGCGGGCAAAGGCGTCGACCGACTACCGCTCTTGTGGCTAAGGGATATCAGCTCTTTATGGTTGGGTTAGCTCTGGCCTATTCGCGCATAGGCTTACGCATGCAGTGCGAATGTCAGCTTTTCCTTCCAAACTGTGCTTCAGGAGGGCTGTGCTGTTGTCTTACGGCCGTTCCATATTGACCACCATCAAGTATGAAGCTTTTTTGTCTGAGGAGTTGGCAGTGCTTTCGGATGCATTGTGTTTGTTTGATGTGGCTGTTGATGTTATAACCTTTGCCAGACATTTTTTGGTTGGCTTTGAGCTCGTTTTCAGGTTGCTTGCGCTTTCTGGGATTCTCTGCCTTGCCCTAATTTTATCTATTCCCAGAGTTTAGATGTTCGGGCTTCGTACCTTATTGCCCTGCTTGAAGGATCATGCGACTCGGCACGTAGGTTATGAGCCGGTCGTCTAGCCGGCTTACTCAAAGCCGTGTTCCTTTAAAGCCCTTCCAGCACTGTCCATGTCAGCTCCACGCCAAGCTGTTAATTCCCCGAACAGCAGCGGCTTAAACCCTAAGCCCTAAACCCAACACTAACTCGGAACTCCTCATCATTATAAAAGTCCCCTAACAAATATTCGGCAATGTTGTATGATGCAACGCCCCAAAAGGCGCTCCTTATGGGACTCCTAATATAGCTGTTGCAGAACCCCTGTAGGTCCATGGTAGACTATCAAAAGCAAGACAAAGCCTCAACAGACCCCAAACCCTACACACCTTAAACCCTAAACCCCCGCGGATGCGAGTTCTAAGAGTCTCTGTCTCTTTTCCGTCAGGCTCAGCAGGTGAGCAGCTTAAGAACGAACGAACACGGAACTATACAAAAGTCGGCGTCCGTAGCTACGCGCTGAATCCGATCAGACTGTCTGTTGCAGGTTCATGCATCATTGAAATCGTAGGCTGATCAGCTGATCTATGCTGGAGCTTTCGCTTTAAAATGGTGGGGCCCACCCTGCCACAGCCTTGAGCCAACGGGGTGGGAAACGTCGGTAGCAAAAAGTAGCGAACATCAACACTGCCAAGTCCCTTCGCAGAGCAGTCGATGCACGCTGAGCTCCGTACCTGACGCGCTCCCCCTTTTTGGGCCTGACGGTGGGCCCAAAAACTAATCCTCTGTCCAGCACCTGTACAACAGCCGTCGCTCAGGAAAAATCTTTAAACAGGCTTCCCACATGGATCAATCCACTTCGGGTGGGAACGGCCATCCAAGATACCCGGGAGGGAAGGCATCGGGGGGTTGATCGAGCATCTGTGCATCATGATCCTCGCGCTCGCGATCGAAAGTGGCAGGCGGTGCAGCGAAAGCTGTCTGCATGTGAGGGTTGTTCCTCTGAATGGCAAGAGCACGCAGTTCCTCGTAATCCCAAACGACCGCCTGACCCTGAAGACCTACATACACAGCGTCATCAGCGTGCGTGAGGTACATACCCTCAGACTGACTGAGAGCCCTCACTTGAGCAGGATCCCCAGTATCGATAGCTGGGTATGCTGTCCGGCCAGCCATGTGTGCAGCCTGCTCTGCTGCATATGCGATCTGAGCTAAATCTGTATCCTGATCTGCAGTCGGTTCGGTGTCGGGCTCTGGGACATACACGGGCAGGAAAGGTTGAGGACGAACTGCTGGAGTGGAACCTCTACGCCTACGCAACCCTGCATACAACGACTCGTCGGACTCGTCAGCTTCAACTGGTTCTGGCTCAGGGTCGAAGGTTCCTGGGTCACTAGTTGTTGTCTGTTCTCTCTCTTCGCTCTCTCTCCACCTACATGCCCAACGATACACGAACTTGGCAGCTTCCCAGTAGGAAATGGCGATGATTGCCACGATCACTGTGAACGCAAACTCATCCCTAGTAACTGTGCTCTTCGGTGTTTGGGGCTGGGCAGCGGTAGCACACAAACAGCAAGCCATCACCAGTGCACGAATGATTGCTGCAGCATCGCCGGCCGGGGCCGGGTTACTCGAAAAAGTAGGGCTATCCGAAAACCACAGTCCCGCCAACTGCCTAAGTTGCTTCAGCCGTTGCCCTCCTAGAACCTTGGTGCCGACATCTGCAATGTTTTCGCTTCCTTGCACATGATTTAGCTCATACAGTTTGAGACTCAGCCGATCCTTGAGGTAATTAGCACGAATCTTCAGCGCACGAGTGCGCCAGCTCCCGCCTTGATCGTTGAAGACCGAAACGGCGGATTGGTTATCGTTGTACAATTTTAGGAGTGGCTCATGCTGAAGAAGATCCCTTACCAAATGCCAGAAAGCTTCGCCAAAGCATGCTCCAGTGGTTACGCTAAGGAGTTCAGCCTCGCAACTGCTGTGGGTTACGAAAGGTTGGTGGCATACTGTCCATGCCACGGTGCAGTTGCACCATCGGATGACCGAGCATTCAAAAGATTTCTCACACTGCGGAGCGAAGCTCGCATCCGTGAACACATGGAGGTTGTACTCTTTAGCCGGCTCCGTTGGAAACTCCAATCCTACCTCAGAGGTCTGCGCAAGATACGACAACACCTGACGCGCGAGAGACAGCACAGTGCGCGGAGCAGTCATCGACCAAGACGCTAAACGGCTCACGGCGAATGCCACGTCTACCCGTGTCCTTTGGGACACCCAAAGTAACTCGCCGACCGCCCGCTGGGTTTGGCGGAGGTCCTCAGTTGTATACTCCTCAGGATCCGGGGGAACCGTGTTTGCAGGTAGCGGGCTATCCACACGCTTAAGGTGCTCCCGGTATCGCTCGGCAAGGTCTCGAATGTAAGCTGACTGAGTTAGCCTCAGGGTGCCACGCGATGTTTTCGAAACATCAAGACCCAAGAACCTCAAGGGTTTACTATTCGCATCAACAAGGATTTGCGGTGTGTCACACTGCCAAAGCTCCGCAAAAGCAGCAAGCACCGCCCTGGTGATCTCCAAGCATGCTCCCACCAGCACGTCATCCACATAGATGACAACCCAACCGTCAATGGCATCCCACCCTTCGCCGTTAGGATCTTGATGAAGCGGGGCAATACCCAACGACGGCTCGCACTCCGCAATGAGCCACAGTTGGCTATCGCACGCAGAACGCCACAATCGGAGTACCTTACCAACCGCTCGGATTCGCAAACCTTGCACTTGGGTGTCGCGAACGAGCCCCCAATCTCGGGGTGCCTGGTCCAAGCCATACATAGCACGCAAGACAACCCAAGCTTCACCTGCACTCACGTACTGGCGCTGGATCAGAAAGTTGGGTGGTCGGATAACTACCACCTCCGGGCGCGCCTCAAGCATTTTTGGCATTCCATGTTCATTCAATGCAAGCTCGTCAACCGTGGGCACACCGCTCGCTTCAAGTGCAACTTGTTCGGCGAGCTCGCGAGCTCGAGGCAGTAACCGGGCATTTAAGAATGCAGTTTTGATGTCGGTCGCTCCTAGTGCGAACTGCCTGGCGGAGGCTAAGGCAAGACAGAATCGGACAGTCGACAAGTCAACGCCTGCCGCGTACAATTCGTTATGTTTTTCACTCGAGCTTCGGGAGTCCCCTTCATTACCAAGGTAGTTACCACATCCAACAATCCGGGTTTTCAACTTGGCTGATGGCGCTTTGATGCTGTTTATGATTTTTGGCGGAATCACACACACTCGGTAGCCCAGCTCAGCCCATTTCTTGACCAAGCTCCAAGTTGCGCGAAACAGAGCCGTTTAACATCAAGCAAGGACGAAAGCTCCGCACGGATAGGACAATCCCAAAGGTGGATATCACGAGCCACAATAAAGTTAGGAACCACCTTGGTTTGCAAGGCTTCTTCGGGATTTTGCGGACCTTCTCGATCGTCGAGGCCCCTCAGAGCGTCAACAACATCAACGCAGCCATCACTGCACTCACAAGCTTCGTGCCCTGCATCCAACGACCAAGCCAACGCAACGATTTCTAACTCCAAAACCTTCTGGGTCTCCTGTAAAGCCTTAGCACTGTCCTTCACGGCTTCACCGTCAGGCACAATACTCTCATCGACCCCGAAGGTTTGATCAACCATACGCTCTCTTACCTCCCAAAGCAAGCTTGAAATCTCACAGTGGTCATCCAGAAGTGAAGCCAAGCGCTCAGCATCAGTGCCACCCATGCAAGGTCCTTCAAGCTCACAACACGCATTGCCTACAAGGAAATCATCCCATGCAGCACCCTCGTCCTCTGGGGACAGAAAGAGATCAGGCATGCCATCATGCAAAGCAGTGGCAGTTTCGCCACTGCAGAGCCAAAGCCCTCTTAAAAAGCCGTCATCTCCCCCCAACCCAAGAGTCCCATCTTTGCCATCAAGGCCACAACGAGTTTCACCTACAGTGTCTGACTGACCATCATCAGACACGACATGCTGATTTTCAGACTCCCGGTTTGGAGAGCCCGAAACCGGGAAAATACGTTTAGGCTCACACAGCCCATCAACCTCAACAGGAACCTCCTCAGAACCCTGACTTCCAGCTACACCGCCGGCAGAATCTAGAGGAAGAGACTCCCGGTTTGGAGAGCTCGAAACCGGGAAGACAGGTTTAGGCACACAGAGCCCTTCACCCTCAACAGGAACCTCCTCAGACCCTCGACTTGCAACTACACCGCTGGCCAGAGGAAGGAATTTGCACGGGCACACTCTGCAGTCACGCTCACCACAGAAGCAAACACAACATGACCCGACGCCACTGCTAGACACTACGTGTGCCCCAACATCCGCGTCAGTCCCAAAAGCCATCGAAGCAGTTTCGCTAGCACTACTGCTACGATGCCCGGAGGCAAGATCCTTCACGACACCTACCTCCACACTTACTCGACAACTCTGAACTACATCTACAAGAGGAACAGCACACACTCTCTCAGTTTGATCCACAGTCTCTCTTTTTGGGGTTTTGTGATTTTCTTGCTTTTTGTTTGTTTTTTGAAGATTTTTAGCAGAATTCACAACCGAAGAGTGGCCTCCCCCTTGCCGGATATCGTCCGGCAACACAAAGCCTAGGGAGCTAAGCTTCTGCAGATCAGAATGGCTCGCCCTGGCCGCGCACGAAACAGTATACCCTACAACAACGACTCTTCTTGAATCGGAAGGCATTACTCTATGCCACCGCTTGGCACTGAATTGAAAAGGCTGGTCGAGAGGAAATACCCGACCCAGTACTTGTTGTCCCGACGGCAAGACTTGCAATGTACTACCAGTACCACTTGTGTCCTCTCCACGAAGCTCTACCCACAACCCTCCCCCGAACTCAGGAACAGCTACTGGAAGCACAAGGTGTTGTGTGTGAGCATCTGTTTGCACGTCCCTATGGATGATAGTGCTTGCATCTACACTCAAGAGCGCTGTTGTAAAGCAGCACCCAGGGAAAGTCGTTACCAGCATCTTTGCCAGCAGTTGAGTCATTTGGGGACATCGCTCGACATACCTGCTTACTCCTGTGACTCCGCCATGCCGCCATAATCCGAAAACATGATGAGAACCGGACGTCCTTACAGCACGAGGTCTACTAGGCCCTTCAAGAAGCACGCTAGATAACAGAAGTTCTTTTGCGGCATCGAGATCAAGCACATCCGCATTAAGAAGACTTCGGGCACAACGCTCGTCTGCTTCCCACGGACTAGCTTCGACAGCGACTTTAGCCACTCGAGCCTTCGACCGAACGCGTCTAGCAGGGATCCCAGGACCTTTGGAACGACGACGTAGTATGGGGGCCTTGGGATGGGCAGGGACCTCGCGGAATTCAGCTCCATCTTCCTGGAGGGCCACATCATGAGCATCAGGCGCGTCGGAAACTTCAGATTTGTACACTTTAGTAGCGACTTTGACTTTTCCTTGGGGGTTGAGGACAACAACAGCGTTACGTACGTAGGTGGCCGGAGCCAATACTACGGCACGCTCGGCACGAGGGCACCAGTCTTGCTGTCGTCGTCGCAACCACGACCTCACTAATACCTGAACCTTTGTACCCCAAGCTGCAAGTGGACGTTGCTTCCACCCAAGGCGCTCAAAAGTCTGAGACCGCCAGGCATGCACCGCGGCTTGAAATGCCAGTGGCCAAAGGCGCTTGTTGTCATCAACTTGCGCCAGATAAGTTCGAGTTTGAGCCTTAAGCCTCCTAACAGCATTTTCAGCCCTACCGGCCGAATTGGGTTCTTGGGGTCCAGCATGAGTTAAGGTCCAATCCCGATGATGAGCAAGTTTCGCTAGAGGGCCCGTGGTGAATTCTGTACCCGAATCGGTGTGGATCCTGGTCAGCGGGAACCCATACCTTTTCAATTCATTGGCTATGGAACTGATTGCTTCCGCAACCTCACACGGCCTTTTGGAATTCAATAGCCGAACAAAGGGAACCTCTACAAACTTCAACTCCGAAGTGTCTTCATCTGGCTCAGACGGGTTCTCATCTCCATCACGCACGGCATCATCTGCTTGTGGGGGCTCAGGGCACTCAAGAAGATCGTCCAAATCCCTAGCCAATTCGTCGTCATCAAACGCCCCTCCACCGGGAAGGTGCCGCTCAGCCTCCTCTCGAGACTTAACCTTATTGACATAGCCGCTTCGCTTAACCTCATCCCGCTGCTCTTCAGACAAGAGAGGTCCACCAAACCGATCCAAGGGCAACACATACACTCCAACCAAAGCGAAACGCCTTCGGAACGATATGTCATCAACGCCCTTGCCGTAGGGCCCTGCCAAATCCAAGCCTATACTAAACGCTTCAGGAATGCGCACCCTTCGATGCGGGCGCTGACACGCCTGTCCGAGCACGCATTGCGGGCACCCGCGATACGGTGGCCAGTGACCCCGTTTAACGTGTGCTTCGTAGTCAAAAGCCGCCTTTTGAAGCCGATCAAACCCCAACACACAGACAAGCTCATCGGCTACATGTTTCAAGATTCCCGGAGCCCACGTATCCGAGGGTGCTGAAGCTTGTGTTGTTTGTGGCTCCAAGTTTGCTTGAGTTCCGGGTCCACGAGAAGTGAAGTGTGGAAGGGGCTTGTTGGATGCCCACGTGGTGGGCGTTGTACTAGCATGTCCATATGGGCCTTGATCCCCATGTGTAAGAACCAACCCTAACTCCCCCGCAGCGTGCGTGTACACAGGACTTGCCCACAACGTTGGGTATCCCTCAGGAGCCTCACGCTTAGCAATAACAGGGTCAATATAGCGACTGGGATCTTCAGGAAATGCAATCAGAGTCCAAGGATCATTGGGAGTGGGATTGGCAGTCTGGGCGACAAGCATCAAGATGAACATGCGATACACCAATTCGTCTGCCTCAAGAACCTTCTGACGCTTAGCACAGGTAAGGTTCATCAGTGGTTCCCCGCAGCGAGTCCTAAGCCATGCACTCGAGGACTCCCCAGACGCATCCCGTGAATAAGTAGAGCATGGGGGCTTTGCCAATATGGCCTTGACCTTACCCGTGCTACACAACTGCAGAAGATACCAAAAAGTGGCTGGAGCTAGCAGATCATGTTCTTGATCAACAGGTACCTGCTCTGCTCTCCCATCCACGCAAGCTCGGTCGATTGGCTTGCGCGTCGCTCCTGCAAACAAGTTTAAAACCAGAGCCTGAGCTCGTTCATACCGCTTCCTTTGGCTACGATTGTAGGGTACCCCATGGTTGTTTTCAGGACGGCACGTCCAAGTAAGATTCAACACCTCTTCAGGTGCTTCGGGCCAAACCTTTGTAATCAAAACCTGAATCCACGGCTCAACCCGACTCCCATCGCGAAAGGCTTGAACAACCTTTTCCAACACGTCCCTGATACCAAGCCCCTCAACGGACACAGCGAGTCTCCGAGCTTCGATTTGATGGGCTACCTGCTGCAACCGATGGCCCTCAATGTCCTCGATCAGCGCATAAGCGGTTTCACGGCTCACCTTTGGACACCCGGACGTAGTGGTAACAGCAAGTGACCCCCGCTCCGGATGTATGACGGTGCATTGTTTGCCTTTCCAGGCAACCCGGCATCCCAAGTGAACCAAACACCCCATGGAAACGATAACTTCCGTCCCAATAGGGCCAATAAGAGTCCCTACCGGAGTTACGCGAAGGCTGGTGTGACCAGAAGCAAGCTCGACCCGCTTCTCAGGATATTGACTCAAGTCTTCACCCGGTAATGGGGGCCTCAAACAAGTCGTCGCTCCGGAATCCAACAATCCCCAACCACTTGTTTCAGCTTCCTCGAGACATGCGCAGATGCTGCTGCTAACATCGGCATTGATGCTCTTGGTCTGAAGGGATCTTAACAGTTTAGCGGTTTCCTCCAACAGTGCAGCCTGGGGAGATGGGGTGGTACTAGATGCACTCAAACCCACGGTATCTGCGCTAGCGCTGGGTTCTTGAATCTTCTTCGCAGCATCAGCAGAAGCAGAAGCAGAATCTTTCACACCTTTCGTGTTAGTCGGGCATTTATCAGCAAAGTGACCTACGCTAGAGCACACGAAACATCTCTTACTCGCTTTCGCTGATTTCTTAAGCGCCTCCATGTCATGATGAAATTTGCACGACTTGCCGTATGGGCAACCAGACTCTTTCAACCAATGAACGCATGGTTTCTGATCTTTCCCATCCGATTTAGACCCACCCTTCGACCCCTGACCCTGACCTTTGCCTTTTCCCTCACCCTTAACACCTCCACCCCCTTTATCAGCTCCGTCGTTGTTGGGTTTCTTCAGTTTGGGTTTTTTCTCAGCTCCACCGTCTGCGAGACTCGCCGCCTCGCATTCTGCGAGCAAGAGTTCGGCGAGCTGTAGGACGGCATGTTGACTGGGGGCCTGGTCTAAAAGGAGATGTGTTTTCATCGTTTGGAGTCGAAAGATGGCAGTGGGCGAAAGACCGACGGTGGGTGTTAAATCCTCTAGGGCCTGGGCCTGTAGAGAACAATCCGGAGGGGTAACGTTGATTTCACGAGTTCTGGTCAGCCACCGTTTCCACTGACGAATCAAGCGGACCGCTGTGGCAGGCCCGTCTGGCTTTTGAGGTGTAGTGAGAAACACAAGGAGCTGAGCACGCTCCCCAGATCCTCCGGGTTGATATTTAGTCATTATCTTCAAAATGATGCCTGATGAGCACATGAGACGATTGGAAATCACATCCTCGCGAACATCACTCGTAACAGCCTCTAGCAAAAGTGCAACCGCTCTCTGCTCTACCCGACTATACTTCCCTTCCGCGTACCGGGCCCTGAAATCCTCCACCTTCATACGGGTACGATCTAGAGGTGACGATCTCACCCAAACCTGGTACCACTGCTCAGCACACCCCAAGCTATCAGCCCACCATACCGCGGACGTGGAGCTCAATGACCCCATCACTGGAGCCAGCGAAGTCAGCCAATCACCGCACTGAATAGCGGCATTTTTGGGGTCAAAAGCGGGTAGCTTGGGTACGTTAGGGGTGTATCTAACTGGGTCTTCAGGCTTTTGGGAACCCCACTGCGCTAGAACATCTGGTCCTTGAGGTTTCGTGCCGAAGGGGGACGGCTCGGATAACGCAAGATCTACATCGGAGGCCCAGGGCATGCTCAGACCTTTTCCATCCTTTTCCTGAACCTACGCTTGGATACCCCGCAGTCCCTCCGAAAACACCGGTAAAGCCCCAAGGGGTCGCAGCTGGAGGCTCGGGTGGTGCAGATTTGGCAATTCCTGGTAGCGGCGGTGGTCTGATTTCAGTTCCTCCGGGAGTGCGGGGATACACGATACTTGGTCTAGTGACTCTGACTGGGGTTTTAGGGCTTTGCGTGCGTCTGTTTGGAGTTACACTACGGCGTTCCCCGGAGGGTGCCACTTTACTCGTATCGATTCCAACATCGACAAACGCATGTGTGTCTGACCTCACCCTAGACTCAACACTGACTCTCCTTTCCGAACTCGAACCACCGACAACTTGACTTGACTCTTGAACACCGCAATCCCTGACAGGCGCAGTATGGTGAGGGGGTGTAAATGGGGATTTAGCACGGGGTTTAAGCACATCAGCGACAGCAACAGACTGCGGAGCAATACACTTAGTCAGTTGCAAGCCCTCAGGCGTAACAAGCCAGGCGTGCGGCACCCCATCAATGTCCACCGTCCCCTGATTCAACACCCTCCCCGGGACCCTGGCATCATCGTGGCTAGCATCACTGAGCATCCTCCTCTCCCCCGATCTTGGAATGGTCGCAACATCGCGCTGTGAACTTTGGGATTGTTCCAACTGGGGAGCCTCAACTAGCTTCGGTCCTAACGCAATGGGAGCAGCTTGTGGTGAAACGATGTCATTCCTACTCACGTCTACCCTCTGCTCAGGCATGTGAGTCACATGACGGGTGTTTTGTCTCTCCAACCTCTCCAGTCGACCAGCAAGTTCTTCATTTGCCGTCAACAAGGTTTGGACGATTGGGGCAATTTGCGTACTCACCACTGTTTGCATGAGATTGCCCACTTGTGACATGAGCTCTGCTTGAAAGCTGGGTCGCAACAGCTGATCCTGAGGAGCACCGCTGGATGGCACTTGCATTCGACTTGGGTTCTGTGACTGTGGTACCGAGCATGCAGCATAGTCCGGCATCAATTCGAGTTCATCACCTTCCCTTGCTGCAGACAGCCGTCCACGTTCCATTCGGGACAAATCACTTTGCCCATCCCAGCTCTGATGACCTGGCGAATGTTCCAGTCGCCTTCCTGCCACCTCACCTTCATTCTCAAGATCAGGTAAGGTACCAAAGGCTACATCCAGAGCAGCCGCCATATCTCCCATGTCCAAAGTTTGCCCGGTTCTCGCCGGAACCGGGTCGCCTTCCGAGGACTGTTCCACTGGGTCATGAAACACCTGGGGCTCGAAGTACGGCGGATGCAAATCCCGATCATCAACCTCCCTTGTTAGGCCCACGACCTGATCGCCCTCGCGATTCCTCACCTCCAACTCGGCCCTCACCGACTCGCCCCAGGATGAGGACGGGTTTACAGAGGTTGTTGGACCAGCTTCATGCGCTAGCTCCACTGCGTTTGGATTCATCTCGCTTTCCGAAGCCATGCTCTGCCAAGAGGTCTACACTAGCCCACGGCCCAGGCCCCTCACAGGCGATTTGGGCTCGTAACCCGCGGATGCGAGTTCTAAGAGTCTCTGTCTCTTTTCCGTCAGGCTCAGCAGGTGAGCAGCTTAAGAACGAACGAACACGGAACTATACAAAAGTCGGCGTCCGTAGCTACGCGCTGAATCCGATCAGACTGTCTGTTGCAGGTTCATGCATCATTGAAATCGTAGGCTGATCAGCTGATCTATGCTGGAGCTTTCGCTTTAAAATGGTGGGGCCCACCCTGCCACAGCCTTGAGCCAACGGGGTGGGAAACGTCGGTAGCAAAAAGTAGCGAACATCAACACTGCCAAGTCCCTTCGCAGAGCAGTCGATGCACGCTGAGCTCCGTACCTGACGCGACCCCAAACCCTATACACCTTAAAAAACCCTACACCCTAAACCCCAAACCCTATACACCTTAAAAAACCCTACACCGTAAACCCTAAACCCTATACACCTTAAAAAACTCTACACCCTAAACCCCAGACCCTATACACTTTAAAACACCCTACACCCTAAACCCTAAACCCCCCCAAAAAAAAGACCCCTTAAAAAAAGGAGCCCTTAAACAACGCAAAACCTACACCCTAAACCCTAAACCTACCCAATTTGGGTTGGGAGAGTGTGCTGCACAGACCCCAAAAAGGCCCTCAGAAAAGAACAAAAAACCTTAAACCCAACTACGAAATCAAAGCCCTCGAGAGGATGCCCTGCGCCTGCTACGGCTGGCGGCCACACGGGCTGGCGCGCTGGAGGTCCAGGGAATCTTTGAGGGTTTAGGGGTTTAGGGGCTTAGGGGTTTAGGGTTTGGGGTATAATATAGGGGTTCAGGAGTTTAGGGTTTTGGGGTTTAGGGGTTTAGGGTTTAGGGTTTGATCGGGTTAGACTTAGGCTATTAGGGTTCAGGATTTTAGGTCTTGGGATTAGGGGGGTTAACAGATTTGAAGCACAGGACTTGACTGAGTAATGCTTTCCTCCTGAGAATTCCCTATGATACGCACACTATACAGTACGGCTCCTCGGTGCTGATCGGTCATGCCTTCGTAGGTAGGGAAGCCCCAAAATCTGGGTTGTTGCCTACGTTCTAACGGGAGTGCGATATGGGAGTTTCCGAAAATAGGGGACCCTAGTAGAGTGCCCTAAATGATAGGCTCCCTATTATAAGGACCCTCAAACAAGGTACCCCCAATTTTCGGAAACTCCCATATAGTGTAGGAGCCTAAACAGTTCATAGCAGGAAGCTTTTGAAATTTCTCAGCATCCCCCAGGTGTCGCCCATCGTTTGTGTCACATGGGTAGTTGTCAAAATTCTGGCCCCCTTTTTGGGCACCCTAAATATAAGGTGCCGTATTAGAATAACGAGCCAGAAAGGTACCATAATTTTGACAACCACCCACATGACATGAGACATCCAAAGTCATGGTCTAGCGTTTAAACACAAGCCTACTCCTTGTGTTGTTTGTGCTGCTACTTGTAGGGTTGCATGTTGCCTTGCAAAGGCTCTGCGCTTCGCAGTTTGCCTCTTGCGGATTTTTGCGTTTCGGATTGGCGCGTTTTTTCATGTCTCAGTGAACTTCAAGAAGCGTCTTCGACACCAGCCACGACCGAACTGCTTGAGCGGTCGTTACTTGCCGAGGCTGAAACCAGTGCCGACACATGTTGAGTTCGGTTTCATCCCGTGTTGAATTCGGACTTCAGGGGAGCAAACGGTTTCCGTCTCAATGCTGGTAGTATCTTAGTATCTTCCTTCGGCTGGGGCTTCACGGCTAGCGTTGTCGGATCGAGGACCGATGATAGCTCAAGGTATCTGGTTGTAATCATCGTATCGGAGACCCATGTGCTTTCTCTGTCGAAGGGAGTCGTTACCCTGAAACTTTCGACTAGGTCGCTTGAGAAGGGTCCTCCAGGTATCTCAAGCTGTCGTGTTATGACCTAGTCCACTTACATACATACATGCAAGCATACATACACTAATACATGCGAAGGAGAGACAGCGGGATAGAGAGACCAACTTTTGGGCTCCGTTTTATAGATATAGTAAAACAGGGCTTCGGGTTTACAGTCTAGGATGTATGGTTTATGTCATGTGTTTCAAGGAGCTCTAAGGCAGTCCACCAGATCGGAGGATGTTCCCATTCAAGCCCGTCTTCAGACTAAGCGCAACCCTGCTCATAACGTGTCTACCAAGTTGACTGGTCCGTGCGGTATAGAGCCTGACTTTATTTCTGGAGGTGGTGCTCCCTTTCCTTCCTTCGTCAAGTTGTAGTAGGCCTTTGTAGGACTCTGCCACCATGTCCCTACCTGGATCATGAGACTTAGCAAGTAAGGCTATAAGTACCACTAGAATAGCTGTAGCTGTAGTTACCTTATAACTCAAGCTACTAAGTTGCATGATCCTGCAAGTAAGCCCTGGCCCTCAACCCGAAATGCAGCCCACAGCTAAACTTGTTCGTTCCGACATTCCTTGGAGCAATTAACGCATGGGTTTGGGGTTGAGGGTGTAGGGATTAAGGTGTAGCGTGCAGGGTTAGGGTTTAGGGTAGTAAGGTGGCTGGGATCTGGGCTTTGCGGTTGCAAGGGTTGTTTGAATAAGGTTCACGTTTTAGGAGATACACATTGACATCCCTGTAATTTATTAGCTTTGAGACTTTAGTTTAAAACTAAACTTTTGCATCTAAGAGATGCGTAAGGTCATGAAACCTGCTTTGTCAGGAATGGGTGGGTAGCCAAATAGGACTGGGGTTTAGGCTTTAAACTCCGGGCTTTAATGTTGAAAGCTTCGCCTAGATCCCTTCTCAGTAGTCTCGCACTTAGCATCCCTGTAATATCATGTTGAGAATTTCCTTTCTCCGAACTGAACTACACCCAGAC
Organism: Symbiodinium sp. CCMP2592; assembly: GCA_905221615.1. NCBI lineage: Eukaryota > Dinophyceae > Suessiales > Symbiodiniaceae > Symbiodinium > Symbiodinium sp. CCMP2592. The sequence goes on along the minus strand of CAJNDT010002668.1, from coordinate 1,236,057 downwards.
CCCTGTGAGGATCCCTCAAAAATTAGATCCAATAAGGGGGTTCCGATAAAGTGCCCTTTAGCAACACAGGGTTCGAAACTAGGGGATCTACTTTTTGGATCCTTCCAGAAGTCTGGTCCGGGCAAACAGACCCGTATCATGAAGAGGATATCGAGGGGCCTTGGAATGCAGGATCTCTTTGAAGGGATACCGGGGAACTCAAGATAGGGGCCTTTAGACTTAGCATGTGAAATTGTATTAAAGGGGCCCTGAGCAATCACACTGGTAACTCTGTTAGACCCTAATCCTGAATCCCTTACCCAGACCCCGAGAGGATCTGAAAAGTAGATCCCCAAAAATGGGACTCTACAGTACTAAAGGGTCCTGCTCAAGGGATCTAGTTTTCGGAGCCTCCCAGAGTTCTGGGATATCGAACCCTTATTAGAAACCTTATTGCCCCCCTTATGACCGCAGGCCCCGTGGAAAGCTTCATCGAACGCCCAATGGGACATGGGGAGCTGACCCGCAAGGATGGGTTGTACCGAATGAGCCCATGATTCACCTCCACAAGTTGCCACCATCTGACAGACTCACGCCCAAAAATGCCATATTCTGACAGAGCTTAGGGTGAGACAGTGTGCCTACAAACCTTAAGGGCCTTTCAAAGATCGCATAGTTTCATTCTGGGGGCTCTAGCGGATGTCGTTTGTTTGGAAGGAGTGACCGAATACAGTTGTCATACGTGACATGCATGTGGCCATTTTTTTAAAGAAGAAAGACCAAATAACCAACCAAAGCTATGAGGCGTTCCATGGCCAGCATGTCGCGCGGTGCGGTTTGGTTCGTGTAAGGTTTGGGCTTGGCTTTTCTGAATGTTTTGGGCTGGGGGTTTATGGTTGTTAAGCTTGAATGATGGCTCAAACCTTCAACGACAAAGATTATGCCACACAGCCCTGGTGTGGTCTGTCATGAGGTTCTTAGCACGCCAGCGTAGCCAGGCTGGCTTGCTGGAGATGGGCGAAGCCATGCTTCCTCATCATGCCAAGGCGCATTCTCCAAAGACTAGTAGTCCCGAAATAACACCATGATTTTCCTACCTCCGCGAGGAGCCGCACTAAGCAGGTTACTTCTACTACTGCGGTGCTGTGCCACCATCCCCAATTGCCGCTACAACTGCCATTGCCACCGCTTGCTACCACGACCTCCACTGTTGCCACCACTACTACCACTGCCATGCTTGGCTGATACCACTACTGCTGCCCCTACTTGTACTGCTACTGACTGCTACTGCCGCTGCCATTGCTCCTCCTCCTACTGCTACGACGGCGACTATTACTGCACTGCTACGGTGATGAGGACGACTACTACAAGTATACCACTCCCACTACTACTACTACTACTACTACTACTACTACTACTACTACTACGACTACTACTACTACTACTACTACTACTACTACTACAACTTCTACTACTACTACTACTACTACTACTACTACTACTACTAGTACTACTACTACCACTACCACTACCACTACCACTACCACTACCACTACTACTACTACTACTACTTCTACTTCTACTTCTACTTCTACTTCTACTTCTACTTCTACGTCTACGTCTACGTCTACGTCTACGTCTACGTCTACGTCTACTTCTACTTCCACTTCCACTTCTACTTCTACTTCTACTTCTACTTCTACTTCTACTGCTACTGCTACTGCTACTGCTACTGCTACTTCTACTTCTACTTCTACTTCTACTTCTACTTCTACTTCTACTTCTACTTCTACTTCTACTTCTACTTCTACTTCTACTTCTACTCCGACGACACTACAGCAACGACGACGACTACTGCTACTACTGAGATGACGGCTTCCCCCGAGCCACGAGTCCAGCCAGGTTGTGCGTGGAAGTTCTGAGTTTCAAGATTATGGCTTGGGTTTATTTTGGGGGTTTCAGGATTTCGGGTTCCTGTACGGGTTGGGGGCAAGGTTTAGAGTTCGGTTTTATTGCTGATCAGCCAGCCTCAGGTTCGGACTATGCCGGGTTCCCCAGGGGTTTAGGATTTAGAGCTTAGGGTTAATTGGGGTTTGGCGCCGTGCACTGAAGGTCCCCTTGTCTCAATGCTTAGTATGAAGTTCCATCCGACTGACGGTCAAGGATTAGGATTTCGCTGTTTCGCTTGTTACGATGGCGTAGCAACTCAGAGCGAGCCCCCTGAAGTGGAGAACTGAAGTTGAGCTCGAAACCTGAAGCTGGAGAACCATGACTTGAACCCGGGACTATGTCTTGGAGCTAATGAAGATGTCGACCGCTCCAAGATGATACGAACATCGACCGCCAACTCTATACTGTAAAGCTTTCCAACCAAACCACAAGGGGGTTGTTGAGGGTGCCTTACAACCCGAACCAGTCTCTGCACGCAACTCAATCGTGTTGTCCGAGGACTTCATGCCTGAAACCCAAGTTGAGTTCAAAGATGCTACAGGTGCGATGCAGGCCCTCAACCCTGAACCCTCGACCCTTTACCTTAAACCCTCTCAAGCGGTGCTCGCTGCAGGTCCTGTCTTCAGCTCTTCGTGGCGGCCTAGATTCCGCAGCTCCCGTTCAGGCTAGGCTGACTTAGTAGAGGTGTTCGGTTTGGGTTTAGGGTTCACGAGGAATGTGGCTTCTATTTTCTGTGGAATTTAGTTTCTCCACCACCACCACAACCGCAACCGCCACCACCAGCAGCACCACCACCACCATTGTTATCATCATTACCACCACCACCACCACCACCACCACCACCACCACCACGACAGCGAGTGCTACACGACTGCTGCTGTGACTGCTACCGCGACTGTTGCTGCGACAGCGACAGCAAGAACAATAACAGGAACACCAAAATAACAAAGACAACATCAGCTGTAACTGCGACGGTGACTGCAAGGACAACAGAAACAACAACCACGACCGCGACCACGACTACGACCACAACCACGACGAAAGAGCACACAAGCACTTAGACAATGCCGGCAACACCCAAATAGCACTGATTGGACTGCTGAGACGATTACACTTCGACAAGCATCAAACGACAACAATGCTTGCGACACCTCTCAGAACACACAGTGCTACAAACAGGAACGTGATTGTGGTGGACTGCCGATTTGTTGGGTTGCTCTGCGTGAGTATCTTCAAGTCATCATAGACAATCATGGTTTCCTGGCCGTGGTTCCGTTTATGTTTGTCAGTCAAGTCGCTCAGACCTGTCGTGCCACGTCGAAGCAGCCACGGTTGAGATAAGCAATATCGAGTGTGTGATGGGCGTGCTGAGGATATCCTTGATGACGGTGGTGATGGTGATGTGATGAAGATGTTGATGGTGATGATGGCAAGCATGATGTAGAAGATGATAGCGATGAAGATCCATGCCGATCTTATGATGAAGGGTGTGATGGTGTTGGTCATGACGGATTTTAGCATTGATTTCAGGGGTGTTTGGGTGCATACGTTCCTCATGTTAAATGGTGACCAGTCGGAGTCAGGAGCGAACCCTTGTGTTGATGATGCTGATTCTGTTGCTGATGGGCCCAGGGATGGCATCGGGCTAAGGTTGAGCAGGTGCTGGTTCTTGCGCTATGAACATCGTCCTTGGGAGAATCGTGTGCGATGGTGCGTTGCTGCTGGTTGCGGGTCTGTGGTGCCCCGACATCGCTAAGCTATCCTGACTTTTTACAGGTACTATTCTCATAGGTCTGTAACTCGCGCAGGTGATCCATGTGGCGGCAGGACCCAGAGATGCACCCGGGGGTTTGGCGAGGGCGGGTGTAGAGGGCAGTAGAGGCGAGAAGGAGATGCCGCAACTTTCGTAAAATGCTGTTCCAAGCACAAGCGCGAGTCCTCAGCATGGCATGCTTGACCTGCAAGCCTGATCATTCAGTTCCCCCGAATAAACACTGATTTGGCTTCTTCGTTGTAGAATTCAACAGGGGCCGACGCATGGATTACGCGGATGGAACCGATGTGTGCGGTCTGGCAGCACGCTGATTTATTTTCGGCTCAGCATTTCGTGTTTCGTTCGAGTTCGATGTACGTAGTTTCTCATGTACTCGTAGCCTGAGTCGGACACCGAAGACACACGCACAGGACTTGGCTACTGCTCAGTCGTAAGCCTTGCTGTATCCATGGGCCAGGCAAGGAAGGGAGTTGCCAACACCACATTTGGTGCTTTGACTTTGGCGTACCTTACCAAAAAACATAAACCCCTACCCAACCTCCGAAAAGTAGGTAAAAGAATGGCCCAAAACCTATAAAGGGCCATTGTTCTACATACTTTTGGGGTCCCGGTATGCCCTAAACCCTAGGACACTCTTTCCAAGCACCCGCAAGCTTTGTTGAACGTCTCCTGGCATCGGGCTTTGAAGTCGGAGGGTTGGCGAAAAGATAACGTGTTCCGTTGTAATGTGTGGGACATGTATGACATATACTGTATATATACACACATATACCTATACTTGCACCCATATCTGTATCCACATAATTATAAACATCTATGAATATATACATATGTCTGTCCATGCACGTCCGAAGTAGCTGTGATGACACGAACCACTTGTCATCTCATGGTGGGGAATTGTCGAACAGTGAGGCACAAGGTATTTGGTGTTCAGGCTTCGTCGCCCACCCTTTACAAACTCTTCGAAAAGTCTTGCCGAAAACTTAAAACCTCAACCCTAAACCCTAAGCCCTAAACCCTAAGCTTCACCATATTGGTAGGTTTGTTTGATCACAGTAACATCAACACGGAAGCCTCGACACCGGGAGCCCTCAAGATGTTGAACTTGAACGGTTGCTCAATCAGTAAGAGGCCCGTATGATGCCAAATGACCTAACATAGTAGTTGTGGTAGTAGGTAGTCGTCGTAATGACAGCAGTAGTGGCCGCCACACTGCTACTACTACTACTACTACTACTACTACCACCATTACTACTACTACCACCATTATTACTACTACTACCACCATTATTATTATTACTACTACTACTACTACTACTACCTCATCCCCCCTGGTGCGACGCCGGTCGCTGAGTTCGTGGATGTACAACATGTTCCATGAGAGCTGTCGCGGTCCAAGATGCGGCGTAGCAAGGACAAGGATCGTCCACACCGATGCAGTAAATGTCAGCAGGTGGGACATAGAATAGACAGTTCGATGTCATTAGGTTTTGGACATGGATGCTCTCCAAACCAAAATGCGCTAGACCATGGACGTCATTAGGTTTTGGACATGGATGCTCTCCAAACCAAAATGCGCTAGACCATGGACGTCATTAGGTTTTGGACATGGATGCTCTCCAAACCAAAATGCGCTAGACCATGGACGTCATTAGGTTTTGGACATGGATGCTCTCCAAACCAAAATGCGCTAGACCATGGACGTCATTAGGTTTTGGACATGGATGCTCTCCAAACCAAAATGCGCTAGACCATGGACGTCATTAGGTTTTGGACATGGATGCTCTCCAAACCAAAATGCGCTAGACCATGGACGTCATTAGGTTTTGGACATGGATGCTCTCCAAACCAAAATGCGCTAGACCATGGACGTCATTATAGGTTTTGGACATGGATGCTCTCCAAACCAAAATGCGCTGGACCATGGACGTCACTAGGTTTTGGACATGGATGCTCTCCAAACCAAAATGCGCTAGACCATGGACGTCATTAGGTTTTGGACATGGATGCTCTCCAAACCAAAATGCGCTAGACCATGGACGTCATTAGGTTTTGGACATGGATGCTCTCCAAACCAAAATGCGCTAGACCATGGACGTCATTAGGTTTTGGACATGGATGCTCTCCAAACCAAAATGCGCTAGACCATGGACGTCATTAGGTTTTGGACATGGATGCTCTCCAAACCAAAATGCGCTAGACCATGGACGTCATTAGGTTTTGGACATGGATGCTCTCCAAACCAACGATTTGGATGATCATTATGATCAAAATGAGGCCCAAAAAACTTCGATTCTGATCGCTAGGTTTTGGGCACGAAAATCGAGACACCAAAAAACAGTAAAAAATCATGAAATTCGCAAAGACATGTGCTGTAAATACCAGCATTTTCAGGTGCGAGATTGATGAACAATGTTAGAGAATATGATAAACATACACACGAAACCAGGAACAGTTGCCACTTTCGATAACTGCGGAAAAAAGTGCTGTAAAACACAGCATTTCCGACCACAGCAAGTCCCAAAAATAAGAGGTCTGGGCGTCGCACCGGGGGGGATGCGTTACTACTGCCACTGCCACTACCTCTACTTCTGCTTCTAGGTCTACTTCTAGTTAGTACTGCTGCTGCTGTTACTACTACTACTACTACTACTACTACTACTATACTACTATTATTAATACTACTACTACTACTACTACTACTACTACTACTACTACTACTACTACTACTACTATTACTACTACGACAACGACTTCTGCGGCAGCTTTGCATCCCTGGCAGTGGTAGCACCAAGGGCACTGGAACGTCGATCAAACAACATCTGTCAATTTGGTGTGTATGCTGGCAGTGAACTCTTGCAATATATTCAAGCCGCACCATTGTGCAGCAACGCAACACCAGGCCGTGAATGCCACCTGCCGACGGCGGGGCCAGACCAGTGCCATGCTAGCTGCCGTCTCGTGGCTCACACAGCGTGGTATTTGCCACGTCTGGTTTTTGTTACGACCATGGCTCTGGATTTTGGACTTTGGATTTCGGCAGAATCTTGGTAGGATCAAGTGAAGAAGTCATCGCATTCGGCTGTATGGAGTTTCAGAAGCTCCTGGCATGGTGATATATGTACCTGTACGGTGCGATATTTTGAAGTGCTGTAGATTCACACCTTTGATCGAGATCCACCCCTCAGCCATGAAGCAAGTACCTAGTTTCAGAGTAGGTAACCTTTAACCTTTTGGAGGTACTATAATCCGTATATAGAGCTTTCTTTTATGCTCCAAATGGCAAACCTGCAGTTTCCCCGGATACTGGACAAGTAGAACTACGAACACTATTCCTTAAGTTTCCCGAAGTCCTGTTCTAATTGTTTTGTGCCCCTATCTAATTACTCACTCAGGCAGGGGGCCATGTAGAAGTCCTGCGGTGGCTGCTGCGGGCGAAGGTGCAGAGGGGCAGCGTTGCTTGTCAGGTCTAAGAAGCTTCGGGTCGAGGGGAGTTGCAGTACCTGGACCCTAAGGGACCTGCTGTTTTAGGGTTCCCTAATATCATTTATTGTATAAGTCCAAAAAAAGGTAGGTTACTTGGGGTTGAGGTAGAAGCCGAAAAGTTGGAAACCCAATAGCCTCGATCCTTAAGAGGAATGCATGAGGAATCCTAGCACTAATTGTCCTTAATCCGGTTTCCAACTTTTGGGGGCGTACTATATGGCAAAAGGGGCTGTAACCCTAATCAATCCCCAAACCTTAAACCCGTTTAGGATTCAGGGCAATCGGACGCTAGAGGCTCAAGAGTCGCTTGTCAGGAAGTCTGGCCGCGCACCTTCACACACGAAGCCTACATGCAAGTATATAGAGGGAGCCTTAAAGCATAAGTCGAGATAGGACATTCCCCTCCCCCAGCCCCGGGCCCCACGCCCTCACCAGAAGGACGGAGCTTTGCTTCGATTTGGGGTCTGCCATGCGGGGTTGACAAGCATTTTGCTGCAGGGTTTCGCGTATGGAGTGGCCCTGCGAAGAAGCAGAGACAAACGGACTGCCCGAAGCAGTGATGGTTTAGGGTTTAGGGTTTGGAGGTCTGGGGTTTTAGGGTTTAGGGTTTGGAGGTCTGGGGTTTTAGGGTTTTGGGGGTTTAAGGCCTTTAGGGAGCCCCGTGGGAGGTTATCCTACACCGGGAGTCCTTGTGGAAGATGCCAGAAACCTCAAAAAACTGCCATGCTACTTGGAGCATCTTGGGGCTTAGTAAGTATAAGGTTCTAAGTACCTTGATCGGACTTATAAGTGATTATAGCTACTGGAACTTGTGTTACCTTTATTATAACCCTATCTACTAAGTGCCATGATCCTCCAAGCAAGCCCGGAAAGCTCCATTTAAACTAATCCCAGCCCCGCATTCATTCCCTCCAGGAGGGTTGCCCACGAAACTGCACCTCCAAACGGATCCCAGGCTAGTTTTGCACTCTCGGAACACGTCGATACTAACAACAATAGTAGGAACAAGAAATCGGTAAGGTATTAGGTAGTGACAGAAGCGTCCTTGAACCCTGCGTGCTGGACCTTAAGCCAGAGCGCCCGTTCGCAAAGGCCCAAGATCTTAAGCCCAGACGACGGAAGCCCCGCACGGCCCTTCAGGACATCATGCGCAGACGTCGTTCATTCGAATAAAGCTCTATGTCCATAACTTATAAATTATGACAGACTGGGTGATGTTTGAGAACTAGATTCTGGCAAATAGTTAGATGACAACCATGGTCCATGTCTATGTTAAATCGGGGCCTGTATGGCTGATTGTACTGTTCCTTCCGGATCCTCGCTGCATATACAATAACATACCCGGACACCCTATTCTAATTAGTTGAGGCTCGTATGAGGCTCGTATACTCGGAAGCTGCTTGATGTTTTACACCCCGCAAACCCCCAAACCCTCAACCATAGCCCCAAACTCCTAAACCCTTAAACTCTAAACCCCTAAACCTCTAAACCCCTATGTAAACCCTAAACCGAAGCCCAAGAGCAGGCAGACCTTTCCCTCCGAGCTCGCGACGGCTCCACGGCACTGCGCTGTGCGCAGAGGTACCAAGTCCCCAAAGCTCCCACAACCGGGTTCCTTTAAGGGTCCTTCCGAGGGATCTATAGGGATCCCTTTAAGTTTAAGGGTCCTGTAAAGGGGTCTTCAGGGGTTCCGTTATGGGGTCCTTTGAGGGATCTGTAGGGGTCCCGTTAAGGGGTCCTTTAAAGGGACCTTTATAGGTGTCCCTTTTAAGAGCCCTTTAAAGGGATCTATATGGGGTTCCTTTAAAGGGGTCTTGAAAGGGATTTATGTGGGGTTCCTGCAGAGGGTTCTTTCAGGGTTCCACTATGCGTTCTTTCACAGGATTCTACAAGGGCTTGGGGTTACTTGGAGGATCATGGGACTTAGTAAGTAGTGTGATAAGTATTGTAGTTGGGGTTATAAGTTACAAGTGAGTTGATTAACAATGGCTACCTAGGTCCTAGGCCTATGCACTGAGTCACGTGAGCCTCTCAGTACGGTCGGGGTTTGGGATCCATGCGGCATCACACAGAGTTCCTGTTTCAAATGCATGTAGATAGATAACTCCAAACTGGCCCTGAAGTGGGGCAGCTTCGATTCTCTCAGGCTCAGACCCCGTTACAAGGAGTCCGGAAGGGGCTTTGGGGCTTATTTAGGGACACTTGAACCTATATATGCATATGTATATATATATATATATATTCGTATATATATATATATATATATATATATATATGTATGTATGTATATTGTGTGTAAGTATTTTTTGTGTGTGTATATATATATATATATATATATATATATAGCGGCAAGTAGGCTGAACAACCCAGAACCCACTCCGCATTACCTGCATCCTCATCCGCTTCCTCATTGGAATCAGTCGGCTATATTTCCAGGTACTTAAGCCACATCGGCAGGCCCATCCCACAAAGATCCGCTTGGAACCCTTCCGAGCCCTATGCCCGAAACCTGTGCACTCCGAAAGGACAGAACCCAATAAAGCCGAAACCCGAAAATTGTTTTGCCCGCTAAAGCAGCAATCCAAAACAACCTTAGGCCCCCGAACTGACAATGTCCTATGTATTGTTGCGGGGGCTACTTCCCTAAGTCATAGTACTAATTCCTATAATGTTGAAACCCTACATTCTACAATATCGGTACATCGGAACCCTTAAAGGAACCCTAAACCCCTAAAGGAACCCTGCAATGAACCCTAAACCCTAAGCCCTTGAAGGTACATAGGACCCTTTGGGGAAAGCAGGGTCTTTGTTCCATCCAGGTGCGGTCAGAAGGAGGTCGAGCGCCTCCTCGAGGATCCGTTGTCCAGGCCTGGTTGGGAGTTTCCGAAAATTAGGGGTACCTTACACCAATAATTTAAGGGTTCCTTAAAGGGATCTAGAATGGTTTTATAATGAAGGGTTTAGGGTTCATATAGGGTTTAGAGTTTCCAAAAATAGGGGTACCATATGTTGGGGTCCTAAGAATAAGGATCCTACTATTTAGGGTACCATATTAGGGTCTCCTATGTTCGGAAAGTCCCGGTCGAATCTTCGGGCTTCGTGGGTTTAGGGTTGGTGTTTCGGGCTTTCCTACTTGCCGTGTGTCGGGCAACCCTTCGGGAGTTGTTGTCTTATGTAGCTACGGCTTCAGGATGTGTAGGTGCATACAGTATAGAGATGGAGTCTACGGTACAGCGATGTTCAATGAGATCGCACACGCGGCAGGCTTGCAAGTAGTCCTGGGCTCTGGATTTAGATGCCGGAGTAGGATTAGGGTAGGGCGGGTAGAATTTGAAATACCGTACTGCCAGCTTTTGTGAGAACGGTGTCGGACACGCGGCCACGGCTATGCTTGGAGGATCATGGGACTTAGTACATAAGCTTAGAAGTACTTTATTTGAATAGGAGGTATAAGTAAGTATAACTGCTACCTTCTTCCCCCTAAACCCTAAACCCTAAACCCCTAAACCCCTAAACCCCTAAACCCCTAAACCCGGAAGTCTCATGATTTTTCTAAGGGAAGACCACCCACCAGGCCTGGACTGAAGCCCCAGACCAGAAGTCTTTGCCAGCCTGAACAGATGCAACTTAGAGTTGATCCAAATTCAGACCAAGATACCCATAGGCCCCATACTAGTCCCTTTTTTGGGGTTCATATGTAGGATTCTAAGCTACTATGGGCCTATGAGTACAATCTATGTAGGCGCCCATATTGCGGCAGCCTTTGTTGACACATGTACCCGACAGGGAAGTCCCATGTAGAGCAACTCGCAACCCTGCTTTCATCGGTTTCGGGTTCTCGTGCTCGATAACGACGGGCTTCGGATTTACCTGTTTGACTTGGGCGACAACCTCACAAGAATTTTGTCCCAATGCACTGAGGCTGGCGTGAGCACCGCGGGATGGCCACTGGCAGAAGACAAAAAGCATTTGTGGAAGCACCGATGAAGTAGTGAAAGTTTATTATTCTAGTAAGAGGGTAACTGCGAGGACAGTAAATTCTGCTGATATGTTTTCTGAAGCAAGGATACACATATCGTCCTGAAAAATAAAGTCCCCGCTGGATCCCGTTTCCTGATGTCTGCAGGGTTGTCGGTGTAGCAAAGCCGGATTACGCTCCCATGCGCCATCGGAGCAGCGACGGTGTGGTGTCCATGATAGTATTGAGTGGAGCATAGAGAATGTATAAGCCTGACTTGAACTTTTGCAAAGGCCGCGAGCCCCAAGGACCTCGGGAAGGCTTTACACTGTATCCTTGTGGTCTGCTTGGATCCTTCGCGTCTCTTTGCTATTCTCGATTCCCACGACTCCTATAGTCACCATAGAAGCTTCCGAGTAAGTGGCAGTAGAAGCAGCACCAGAAGCATCAGTAGGTCGTTGCTGCAGCGCCTTTGTTTTCGTTTCGTTTTGTCTTCAGCCCTTCTCCAGGTACGACTCCATCTCGGCACGCCCAAATGTACAGGCTGCAAGGGCTTCGGATGTTAGCACGTGCTTGTAGTGTAAGGATTTGGTAAGAAAATGGCTGATAGTTACAGTTGTATAGGTATCCGATTAGTGACCTGATTGCCAATACCGTCCAACACCCTTTACTTACGGCACTACAAATAATATGCTTGAAACTTGTAGAGGCGCTACTTCGTTTGATTTATGTCATATCTCTGGATTACAGAGTATTGGGCTCTCTGGCTCCAAAACCCTGTTGCTTAGCTTATTAAGGCCCCTAGCTCACAGATTACTTGACAGTAGAGCCGCAGACTACAAACTTGCAGCCCTGCGAGCTTCTAGGGGCCTGGAACACGGATTCAGTGTCCTTGCATTCAAAGCTCGATTTCCGAACATGTTAGCGGTGGCTCTATATGTACATCCCCTGTGAGGGTACTTTTTGTTTTATGAGCCGCTTGCTAGCAGAAAAGAGGATAGAGGATGGAGAAGGTTTGAACAGCCGTTGATGTTACAATTCCCTTGCATGCCGCGATTTGAAGTTACCTGCCCTCGTTCATGGCACACGGCACAACTGATGAAACTCCGATGGCTATTTGCTAAAATTATTTCTAGGATGAGCTTCCCCATAGTTCCTGCACCCCAACCCTATGCCTGGAGCTGAGCCTGTACCCCCGAGGTCGAACGGTTCATGTATCCCCCAGAATGGTATACTCCCTCAAATTCCATGTCTCTTGCTACTTTACTATCCTAGAATCCTAAACCCAAATAGCTAATTTGTGAGTCATTTGGACCCTTTAGGGCTACACCGTAAGAACATCTTCCACACACGAGGTGAGATCTTTAAAGTTCACGAACAAATCGAAGGAGCACACCGAAAGTAACCACCTCGGGATCTACAGCCCATGAATCATAGACTGAAGACCCAAGGTAGGGAAACACTGTACTTTGCATGCGTTAGCTACTTCCTACTGTCTGGCAAACCCCGAAAACAACTGATCTTTTTTTGAAGCGCCATTTGCCACCTCCTGAGCCCCTTAGAAAACCGAAACCCGGAGCCTATTAATTTGGGTTTAAGACAGCACGAGTTGTAGGTTAGTATGAAGGGCAGTATGTCACAGTTTTGTTTATGATCCGTTGAAGCTGCACTCGGACAGGCCGAAACGGAGCGGACCGTGGTGGCGTCGGCGCTGCAAGGACGGGATTGAATGTTACCTCGTATGTCTTGAGAGTCAATTTGGATTACTATCACAGATTATTATCACAGTATTCTTTCTGCATGCGTGTTTGTCTGTGTTTGGTTCATGTTGGAGAGTTAAGCCAGGACCCCCCCCCCAAAGAGTCCGTCAACGCAGCCTTCTGGTCCTGAATAGTGGGTATTTGGGAGGTATAGTGAAGGGGTCCACAAGCAGCCCCACCCACCAAGAAGTGGGTTTCCGAGGCGCAGCCGGGTTCGAGGATCCCTGGAAACATCCACTTTGTTGGTGCTGTGGTTGTGTGTTTTCTTTAGGGGATTACAGGGCTTAGGAGTTTAGGGTTTAGGACAGTGCAGCATTTGGACTTGCTGAGCTGGCCTGGATCTTGAACTGAACGACAAGATGCAGCGTCCCTGTCAGTGATTTCCGACGTCGATTGAAGTTGACCTCCGGTACCCGGCAAAAGCATAGCAGAATGTGAAACACTGGGCCGAAACCTTCCCCGAACCTTTCGAGGCTTGACTGAACGCTACAACCGACCCAACCTCAATCTAAGTTGTCGATGGGTTCACCAGAGCTATGAAGATGTCCCGGCTTTAGATTTCAAGACATAGCTTTCATCCAGGATTCTATACCCTTCAGCCCAAAGCTACTCAACCCGAAACCAGAAACAGTTACCCCTAAACCCCGGAACCCCACACCCGAAATCCTTCTCTTAGTTGAAGGAGCATGTGCCCGAAATTTCAGGCATGCCAGAAGTGTCCGGAGTGACCCCAAGACTTGACACTATGTTGTTTAAGCTCCTTGGGCTTAGGCCTTACTTGGAGGATCATGGGACTTAGTAGGTAAGGTTATAAGTACCCTCATGTTATAAGTTTCGCTACCCTAATAATAACCTTAGTTACTACGTCCCATGATCCTTTGGGCCCTGGAGGGTTAAGGACGGATCCCCGTGTGCTCTACCAGGAGACTTGCCCTCGGCGGCCTCAAACACCTCCGAGCTCGTTTTGGCAAGGACTGGGGATATCCCAAACCCCATATAACAGTAGCCAAGACACTACGAACCCTAAGCCCCTAGGCCCTAAACCCTTAAACCTTCAGCCCAAGCCGCACAACCCCGAAGCCGTCAGGCCAAAAAAGGCTGTGGGACTTCAGGGTGTACCTGGACCCTAGAAAACCTTTCCCGATTATGCTCTTATCAAGGTAGGGTGTGGGTCAAGGTTGAGTAGGGTTTAGGGTTCAGGGGTTCTCTTCGAAGGCTTGTCAATCAATCCGGTACATCCTGAGATCTTGGTGACCGACGACCTATATAGACAAGCCCATAGCACGTTTCAGTGGAGGTAGTACGCGGTAAAGTTCCTATATCATGCAGATGGGCATGCTTTTACCTTACCTTATTGGTACTGGTGTTCCAGCTTCTGGGCAGCAACCACAAGGCTCTAGGCCTTTGTTTAGGGTTTGAGGCATTTTGGGTTGACCGATCCCGGGTAATATAGGGGCCTTAGTAATTGGAATGGGGTTTGGGTGCCCATTACACTGTAACATATAATAAGGAACCCCCCAAACTCTATTCTTATTATTCAGGCCCCTACTTAGCAGATTTGAAGGCAGCTCTCTAATCTGCATGTCCGACAGCCCTGGTTTCAGATTTCAAGCTCCAGCCCTTGGTGACGAAGCCTTGTAAACGGGGCCGCCTTGCTGTGACGAGTCCTTGGCACGGAAGGTTTTGGGGCATTTTCGGTGCGATTGTTGTTCCCTTACTACAACCATAGTATGTTGTATTAAGGGGATTTTAGTACCACTATAAGGCCCCTGTCTCAACCCCTTCATCAGACCCCGTGCCGAGTTTCCGAGTTGGTTCCGCTGCTTCTAGACAGGAATTGGTCCGTTATGCTGCCACAGGCCTGGGTGCTAGGGCTTGGGGTTTAGGGCCGTTTCAGGCTTTATACTTCTGGAGCCGGCGGTGGCATGTGGATCAGGTGGGGCAGTGGAGCTTAATGAAGAGTGTTTACTGGCATGGCTGCCTGATTAAAACCGCAAACCAGTATAATCCCGATACAGTCATGTTTGCAACTCGCAACATCTCAGTGTTCTAGTGTCATACAACCATGACAACCCAAAAACTTATACAGATGCTCAAGCCACAGCTTCCCGCTTGGGAGATCATGGGACGTAACAAGTATGAACATAAATACTTTCATTTCAGGGAATTATATAAATATTATATATATATATGTAGAGAGAGAGGTAATTATAACTATATGGTTACCTTATAGATATAGCCTTAGTTGCCTTAGTTACGAAGTCCCATGATCCTCCATGTGGCTGTAAGCCAGAGCCCGACCCCAGCGCAATCCGGTTGCATCAGATTTTGCCGAAGCTCGTTACCTTGAGAACATTGGGGTTTGGATTGCAGGGCTTGAATTGGGTAGTGACCCCATACAATCAAAACGGGGTTATGGACCTCATATATATATATATATATATATATATATATGTATATATATATATATATATATATAACTGCATATGTATATATGTATATATGTGTGTGTATATATATATATATACGCACTATATATATATACACACAATATTATCCGACTGTTACTGAGAGGGTGCAGTATCCAAGGTCTGTATTTTGGGATGCTGGTCCCGAGTCCTTGTTGCGCACTATGCTGACAGTCCAGGCTCAAGCACTAGGTCACTGACCACCTGAGCCATAGACGAAG